>CAUYPK010137820.1:0-49969 GCA_963574355.1 Loris lydekkerianus
AATTTCATTTAATTCTGCTCTAATTTTGGTTATTTCTTTTCTTCTACTGGGCTTGGGGTTGTAATGTTCTTCCTTTTCCAGTTGCTTGAGATGTCCCATTAAGTTGTTAACTTCCTCTCTTTCCGTTTTCTTGAGGAAGGCTTGCAGTGCTATAAATTTCCCTCTCAGGACTGCCTTTGCAGTATCCCAGAGGTTCTGATAATTCGTGTCTTCATTGTTGTTTTGTTCCAAAACTTTGGCAGTTTCTTTCTTGATCTCATCTCTGACCCATCTATCATTCAGCATAAGGTTATTTAACTTCCATGTTTTTGTATGCGTATGCAGGTTCCTGTTGTTACCGAGTTCAACTTTTATTCCATAGTGGTCCAAGAAGATGCAAGGAATAATTTCTATTCCTTTAAATTTACTGAGGTTAGACTTGTGACCAAAGATGTGATCGATTTTGGAGTATGTTCCATGGGGTGATGAGAAGTATGTGTATTCAGTTTTGTTGGGATGAAATGTTCTGTAGATGTCTGCTAAATCCAAATGTTGGATGGTTAGGTTTAAATCTAAAATTTCTTTGCCCAGCTTCTCATCAGAGGATTGATCCAACACTGCCAAAGCAGTGTTGAAATCTCCAGCTATTATGGAGCTGGAGGAAATCAAGTTGCTCGTGTCTATTAGAGTTTCTATTATAAGTTGAGGTGCATTCTGGTTGGGTGCATAGATATTAATAATTGAAATCTCATCATATTGAGTATTACCCTTAACAGATACGAAGTGACCATTCTTATCCTTCCTTACTTTCGTTGGTTTAAAGCATATTGTATCTGCAAATAGAATTGCAACACCTGCTTTTTTCTGATTAGCATTTGCCTTAAATATGGATGACTATCCTTTCACCCTGAGTCTATATTTATTTTTTAAGGTAAGATGTGACTCTTGTATGTAGCAAATATCTGGCCTGAGTTTTTGTATCCAGTCAGCTAAACTGTGCCTCTTTAGAGGACAGTTTAAGCCGTTCACATTAATGGAGAATATTGATAAGTCTGGTAAAATTTTGGGTATCGAGTTTTTCGAAAGTCCAGTGGACATTTTTAATCCTTTCGCCACTGTGGAAATTGGAGTATGATCAAAAGTTTCTGAGTGAGTTTTGTGGTAGAGGATTGGGCTGGTCATTATGGAGGATAGGTCTGAGAATATCCTGAAGAGCTGGTTTGGTTATGGCAAATTTCTTCAACATATGAATGTCATTAAAGTATTTAATTTCTCCGTCATAAATGAAACTCAGTTTAGCTAGATACAGGATCCAGGGTTGAAAGTTATTTTGCTTAAGGAGATTAAAAGTCAATGACCACCCTCTTCTGGCTTGAAAAGCTTCAGCAGAGAGATCTGCAGTCATTCTAATATTCTTCCCTTTGTAGGTAATGGATTTCTTACGTCTGGCTTCTTTCAGAATTTTCTCCTTCATATTAACTTTAGTGAAGTTAATTATGATATGCCTGGGGGATGTCTTATTCTGATTGAGTCGTGCAGGGGTTCTGAAACTGTCTGCTATCTGAATTTCAGAATCTCTTGGTTTGTGTGGAAATCTTTTATAATTACATGGAGAAGGGCCTCTGTGTCTTATGAGGCCACTTCATCACTTTCAGGGATTCCAATGAGATGGATATTAGCCTTCTTCGAATTATCCCAGAGCTCTCTGAGAGAATGATACGTTTTTGCTCTCCATTTCTCTTCCTCTTTGAGAGTTTGGGAGCATTCAAAGGCTTTGTTTTCAATGTCAGAAATCCTTTCTTGTGCTTGCTCCACTCTGTTACTGACGGCTTCTACTGTATTTTTCAGGTCGTTGAGGGCTGCAAATTCTTGCTTCAGTGCGTCAAAATCTTTGGTGGGTTGTCTTTAAATTGGTTAAATTCTTGAGACAGCTTTTGAATTTCTCCTTGAATTTCTAATTCTGACTTTTGAATTGCTCCTTGAATTTCTAATTCCAAATTTTCCTCCATTCTGTTAATCTTGTTTGCAATCCTAATTCTGAATTCGATTTCTGACATCTCGGCCAACTGTTTATGAATGGGATCTTCAGATACATCTGCCATATCTTTCCTTGGGGGGGTTGATCTATTCTGGTTATTCATGTTACCAGAGTTTTTCTGCTGATTCCGCCCCATGATTGTTTTACACCATTTGATTTTTTCCCTGGAGTTTTGTTGAGGACCCGTGCAGTGCTATGGCCTGAGAAACTGGGGACCTGTTTGGTGTGGTGGGGCTAAGTGGTCTCTGTTCGACCCTAGTGAAACTGTTACTGTGGGTTGAAGTCTCAGCTGTGGAGAAATACCAGCAATTAAGTTACCCCGCTCCCCACAGGCAACAATTGGAAAAGGAAAATCAAACCTTCCTACAACCACACACCCAGGGCACCACTTGAATAGTCCTTGGGCGATTGGCTCAGTTCAAAAAGTCTAAATCAATTGTCTCAGTCAGCACCTATCTCAGGTGGGAGAGTTTAAAAGGTCTCTGGTAACTGGATCGCAGGGGTCTGGTGACTACTCAGATATGGCTTGTTCCAGTGCTTCATAGAGTCAGGAGAACCCACCCAGCAAATAGAGTAGTCTGGGAAGGTTGATGCCTCCTTCCCCACCTTGGACCTCTGTCACACTCAGTCACTGATAGCCCTGCAGGGCTGTGACTCAGTTGCCTGTAGTGAACAGATACTCTAGGGGTTTGCACCTGCCTGAATCACAAGGAAATCTATTTCTGCTCAGCCAGGCTGCTGCGCTCTGCCTTTATCTAGCAGGGGGAGGTGAGGCCTGACAACCTCGGGCACTTGATGGAGGCTGGGGGGTGTTCACTCAGTTCCAGCCCCACCCCCGATTGATGTTACTGACAGAACAGAACAGGAGAACTTTGCGGGAATTTCTTTCTGTCCCTGCTAAATTCCCCTGCAGAAGAGAAGCTGTTTTCAGTTCCCAGAGTCTGCGCCACAGGCCCTGTCTTTGCTCCTGCAGGTTTGTATTTGGTTACCTGTCAGTTCTAGCCTCCTGACTTCCTTTGTCTATAGGCTGACGATCCCCTGAGGGCTGGGTGCGTCTTAGGCTCAGTAAAGCAGTCCTCTGGGTCAGCCCTGCCCTGGGAACTTCCCAGCTCTGCGTGTGCTCCACCCAGGCCGGTACCGCCTCAGGCAAACCCTTTACTCACAGGGCCTGGGTTTCCGTCCCAGAACTGTTCTGTGGTGAATGCCTGGCCTCCTCTGGTTGCCCAGGCAGACTGGGGGTGTGGCTTCAGAATATCTGGGAGTGAGTCCTATTGCTGCCAAAAGACAGCTGCTGTTCTGCACCTCAGGGCACTGCTGCTCTGGCCAGGTTCCCTCTCAGCCGACTGTCCTCTCCTGTGCTACAGAGTCAGCCCTGACCAGCTGCAGTTTAGGCTCTGTCCACACCCCTCGAGAAATCACCCAAGAATCTGGACTCCTGGGGGACAGGCCTCCAGACCTGAAAGTGAGAGTGGAGGGGAGTGCTGGGAGCTCAGAGTTGCAGGTAGAGAATATATATACAGTTTTATACAGTTTTATGCCTGGCAGGAGAATGCTGTGGCACCCTAGTAGGGGAGGTAGGTCCAGTTTTTAGTGGGTCTCTCCCCATGGAGTGTAGTGGGAGGATCTTTGAACTCTGCTCATTTGTTTGTGGGGCACTCCGAGCCATTCTCATGGGGGAGGGAACTCCCGTCCACTTGGTGATGGATTTTGTACCTTTTGTTTGTATCCTTGGGGTTGTAGCCAGCCTCAGTGGGGTTGATGTGCGTTCTTCAACCTTCTCTCTTGGTGCAGCTCTAATCCACCAGGTTACTTGCTAAATTTCTGTCCTTTAGCTCTCCTTCTGGATGGGAGCCTCTGTAGAAAGCTGGCTTCAGTCAGCGATCTTGTCTCCGCCCCCTGTAAGTTTTATTTTTAATTTCAGATTAATATGAGGGTGCATAGTTTGCTTTTGTAAGGTTAAATTCCGATTTGTATATGTGTGCCATACACCTGTGCAATGTACCTGTTGGGTGGGAACTTACTAACTTGTAAATCTCTCCCCTTTTAGATTCTTAAACTTGGCAGCAAAAAAGAAATGTTATCTAAATATAACTATAGGAGGTGGGCACTAGAGGGCAACAGAGTCAAAGGAATAAAGAACAGCTCCACTAGGCAGCTGACCAAGGGTGGACTCGCTGCATTTTGTCAGAGGTGCAGAGAATTCTGGGACGCTCCAAAGCCCTGCAGGCATCTTCCTGGAGGCTGCAGGCCAAAAAAATCTCTTTTGAGGAGATGCTCAGCAAGCAGGGAGAGCTTGCCTTGTTATTGCCATTCTTTCACTTCGAGTGCAAGGAGTACAGCGTGGGAAGTTAGTCTTAGGAATACAGGCGATGTGAAGAGACACAAACTGTTCAGGAGGCTCCAAAAAATGAAATCTCTGGAATGGAGTGGGTTTAGGATTCAAAGCAGCAATGACCTGGCCATCTTGTTGCCTTTTTAAGGGAGTGTCTGCTAGCCCTCATCTTGTGGTGCCGTCAGATTTAATGGCCTGTGCTGTGTGCTTCTTTTGCTATGGCTCCCGCTCTCCTTTTGGCTTCTTTCCCCAGCCTCCTCACTCCCAGATCCCTCACTAAGTTTTGTTCTGAGCTGCTGAATGGTAGTTACTAAGTAGTGATCAGAAAATTGTCTGCCATCCATCTTATTGTAAGTGGCCTATTATTATTATTATTATTATTTTTTTTAACATTTATTTATTTATTCATAGACAGAATCTCACTCTGTTGCCCTGGGTAGAGTGCCATGGAGTTCCAGCCCACAGCAACCTCAAACTCCTGGGTTTCAGCAATCCTCTTGCCTCAGCCTCTGTACCACCATGCCTGGCTATTCTTTTTGTTTTTAGAAGAGTGGGGGCCTTGCTCTTGTTCAGGTGGGTCTCAAACTCTTTAGCTCAGGCAATCCACCCATTTCTGCCTCCCAGAGTGCTGGGATTAAAGGCGTGAGCCATGGCACCCAGCCAGGAAGTGGCCTTTTTAGAGGACATTGGTCTGCCTTATGTTTTGCCTTCTACAATCAACAGTGTGGACAGGGGAGCGACAATCACAACGACTTTATGGAAGGGACCACTTTTTTTTTGAGACAGAATCTCACTATGTCACCCTGGGTAGAGTGCTGTAGCGTTACAGGTCACATCAACCTCAAACTCTTGGGCTCAAGTGATTCTCTTGTCCCAGCCTCCCAAGTAGCTGGGACTACAGGCCCCTGCCACAATGCCCAGCTATTTTCTGTTGCAGTTGTCATTGTTGTTTAGCTGGCCTAGGTCGGTTCGAACACACCACCTTCGGTGTATGTGGCTGGCCCTGTAACCACTGTGCTACAGGCGCTGAGCCTGGAAGGGACCACTTTTGAAGGATGAACAGCACTGAATTAATTTCCAAAATACTTGAAAATAAATTAAAAGCACTAGGAACCCATTACCAACCCAGCTAAGTGGTATCAGGCTACATTTCCCTTAACCATCATTCTTTTGGGGCACAAAGCATACAACATTTTCCATTCATTCTGGTTGAAAGGACTTTGAAGCTGACACCTTTGTCTGAGTCTAGATAGTTCACTTGGATAGTGTATGTTCTTGGGCAAGTTGTGAACCCTCTCAGAGCCTCACTTTTTTTTTTTAGACTGAGTCTCACTATGTTGCCCTGGGTAGAGTGCCGTGGCATCACAGCTCACAGCAACCTCAAACTCCTGGGCTTAAGCGATTTTCTTGCCTCAGCCTCCTGAATAGCTGGAACTACAGGTCCCTGCCACAACGCCCGGCTATTTTTTGGTTGTAGTTGTCATTGCTGTTTGGCAGGCTGGGTCTGCATTTGAACCTGCCAGCCCCGGTGTATGTGGCTGGCACCCTAGCCACTGAGTTATGGGTGCTGAGCCTCAGAGCTTCACTTTTCAACTCAGTTTTATAATGGAGATGATCAATACTTTCCTCTCTAACTCAGGTTTGGGATGAACCTGAACTCCCTCCTCTTTTGGATCAGGATCAAAGCTCTTTGCCAGCTGTAGCTGCTGCCTCACCAGTGGCTCTCACCTCATTGATGCATCAGCACCACTGTGGGGATGGAAAAGTCTAGATATCTGGTCCTTCTCCCTGAAGAGTATGGTCTGGAGCCTAGTGGCGTATTCAGAGTGCTCCATTAGAGATTCTATTGCACATGCTGAGTTAAAAAGTTCCGCCCAAGATGACATTTTTAGGCTGGGCATGGTGGCTCATGCCTGCACTTCCAGGATTTTGGGAGGTTGACGCGGAAGGATTCCTTAAGACCAGGAGTTCAAGAGCACCCTGGACAACCTAGCAAGATCCCATCTCTAAAAAAAAAGAAAAGAAAAATAGCTGGGGTCAAGCACAAGGGCTTATGCCTGTAATCATAGCCCTCTGGGAGGCCGAGGTGAGAGGATTCCTTGAGGTCAGAAGTTCAAGACCAACTTGAGCAAGAGAGACACCCTGTTTCTACTAAAAATAGAAAAATTAGCTGGGTGTTGTGGCAGGTACCTGTAGTCTCAGCTACTTGGGAGGCTGAGGCAGGAGGATGGTTTAAACCTAGGAGTCCGAGGTTGCTGTGAGCTGTCATGATGCCACAGCATTCTAACCTGAATAACAGAATGAGATTCTCTCTCTCTCAAAAAAAAAAAAAAAAAAAAATTGAAAGTTAGCTGGGTGTGGTAGCTTTCCCATGTAGTCCCATCTACTTGGGAAGGTGAGATAGGAGGATTGCCCGAGCTCTCAAGTTTGAGGCTGCAGTGAGCCACTGCCCTGCCACTGCACTCCAGCCTGGGAGAGAGAGTGAGATCCTGTCTTTTTAAAAAATATTTTTATTGTCTAGGATGGTCAAAGAGAAACTATTTGAGGAGCTGAGGCCATGACTCCTGACCACTTTGCTATACCCTGGTCATCATTCTTGGCAGAAACCTGCCGAGCTATCTGGCAGGTCCAGAAGAGGGGGGAGCAGGGCCAGCCTGACTCCATCCCTGGGGGCTGAGCGGGATGGCGAGTGTCGGAGGCCCTGAACAGGAACACACGGAGCCTGTCGAAGCAGGAACTCAACTTTATTGCGGCAAGCAGCCGCTTATATATAGCATGGGGAAGGGGCGGGGAAAGAAGGTGGGGGATGAGGTACAGGGCCCAAAGGTGATTGGCTGTATCTAGGTAGAGGCAGTTTTAGGCCAGGCCTTGCTGAGTCGTGGAAGTAGCTCTATGGATCTACTTCTAGTCAGGCTTGGGAAGTTGCACTAGGCCTCAGGCACATGTCAGGGCCCAACAGAAACCAGCCTGTACTGAAGTATTGAACTGTGTCAGAGCCCATCCTCTGGAACCTACAAAGATAGACATCCTAAGGCTAGTGGCCTGGGCAGGACGTAAGTCAGTGGAGGACGTATAAATGATAAAAGTATGTGCACACCTGAGAGGAGACATTTACCTCTGAAGCGGGTTGACGACCAAGTTCAGGACACACCTGTGGAGGAAAAAATAACCCTAAGGAAGGTCGAGTTGGGATGAAGGTGAGTTTTGGCCCTTCCTTTATTGGAAAAAAGGAGGCCCCTCCCCCCCCCCCCCCCAAGGCCCATCAACTCATCCTTGTAATGAGCTGGCTGAAAAACACCTGATTTCTGCCCATGAGAACACAGATTACACAAAAATCAATTCCAATTTAAATGCATTCCACCCTTTCCACATTATAGTTGCAGAGCTAATTGTTCCTTATTGTCATATGCTGTAGGGCAGAAAGGCATCATTAAAGAAGTACTAAAAATCCTTTCCATGAAATGGATGGATTTGTGCCAGAGAGGCCACTGGTAAGTTCTCTCTCTGTCTCTTTTCTTTTTTCTTTCTGATTTAGGATTTTGTTCTGTCAGCCAGGCTGTAGGGCAGTGGTCCTAGCATGGCTTAGTGCAGTGTTGAACTCCTCACTTAGTGCAGTCTCAAGTGGTCCTCCTGAGTAGCTGGGACCACAGGCCCACGCCACCATGCCTGGCTCATTTTTTAATTTTTTGTAGAGACAGGGTCTTGCTATATTGTCCAGGCTTGTCTCAAACTCCTGACCTGAAATGATCCTTCCACCTTGGTCTCCCAAAGTGCTGAGATTATAGGTGTGAGCCATTGCACCTGGCTGCAAGTTCCTCTTAAGGGGGTTGTTGTGGAGGTGAAATCTTTTCACAAAGGTTATTTCTGAAAAACACCTTCAAATTTGGAAAAGGACACACTTTCATGAGCTGCTGTAGGTTCTTTTACAATGGTTGAACAGGTCAATTCAATCTGAAAGGCCAGAGAAGATTGTTCTAAGAAAGTTTTTTTTTTACCTGTTTTTACCTCATAGCACACTTGAACTTATAGTAAAACTTCTGCGACACACTTAAATTATGTTGATCAAAAAAAAAAGGAGTTATGATGCCCCATGGGTCATATCAACATACACAGCTATGATTTAATAAAAAATAAAAATATAAAAAAAGGAGTTAGAAAAAGAATATACTTATTGTTGTTTGAACTTATTTTGAAAATAATTTAATGTATGATCTTTAAAAATGTTTGTAGCACATGGCCAGGCGCTGCAGTTCATGCCTGTAATCATAGCACTCTGGGAGGCCATGGTGGGTGGATTGCTTGAGCTCAGGGGGTTGAGACCAGCCTAACCAAGAGTGAGGACCCTCCTCCCCCACTAGAAAAGACTAGCTGGGTGTTGTAGTGGGCACTTGTAGTCCCAGCTACTTGGGAGGCCGAGGCAAGAGGATCACTTGAGCCAAGAGTTTGAAGTTGCTGTGAGCTATGATGCCATAGCACTATACCCAGGGCAGCAGAGTAAGACTCAGTCTCAAAAAAAAAAAAAAAAAAAATGTGTCTGGAACAATGTCATTTGCTTTTGTGGTTTAAAAATGTTATAACTTGAAGTTCCTGAAGACATCGTTGTTGTTGTGGCCAGAATAGGACAGGGTTAGTTTCTTTATTCTTCTTTCTTCAAGTATGTGAGGGTAATACTCTTCACGTATTAAGAGTCATCAACTAAGAGATATTACATGAAAAATTAGGGAAGTGATATAATTGGCTGTACATTAACTTGTTTTAGTATAATTATCTTTTGTTTAAGTCATTAAATAAAACTTTACTGAAATATAATCCACATACCATACATTTCCCGTCCATCCTCTTTTCCTCCCTCCCTCCCTCCTTCCCTCCCTCCTTCCTCTCTCCTTCTCTCTGCTCCTTGTCTCCTTCTGTCTTTCTCTCTTTCTTTCTTCACAGGGTCTTACTTTGTTACCCAGGCTGGAGTGCAGGGGTGTGATCCTACTTCCCTGTAGCCTTTAACTTTTGGACTCAAACTATCTTCCTTCCTCAGCCTCCCAAGTAGCTGGGATTATAGGCATGAGTTACAGTGCTTGGCCTCGTTTTCTTTCGTTTTATTAAATCAATTCATTTGTTTGAATCAGAATCTAGCAAAATATTGCATTTGGTTGATAGTCCTCTTAAGTCTCTTTTCACTTACAAGTCGCCTCTTCCTCTTTTTTATTGCAATATTTAAAAAAAGAAATTGAATTATTTGCCTTGCAGAATTTCCCCGAGGTGTTTATTTTTAGTAGCAGCCCAACGTAGGAGGTAGAATGGAGTTTGGAGTGTGGATTTTGGAAAGCTATCTTTGGCTTGAAACCTAGCTCTATCTCTTACTTCCCCTTCTCCTGCAGGTGTCAATGTCCTCTCCTATAAAACAGGCACAGAAGTGGTTAGATAATGTGTAGAAAGTGCATGGCACACACAGGGGCCTCAATCAATCCTCCTTTTTTTTTTTTTTTTGAGGTAATGTCTCACTCTGTTGCCCTGGGTGGAGTGCCATAGCCTCATAGCTCACAGCAAGCTCAAACTTTTGGGCTCAAGTGGTCCTTTTGCCTCAGCCTGTGGAGTAGTTGGGACTCCACACAGGTGTCCACCATGATACCCAGCTAGTTTTTCTATTTTTAGTAGACACAGGGGTCTCACCTCTTGCTCGGGCTAGTCTCTAACTCCTGAGTTCAAGCGATTGACCCATCTCAGTCTCTCAGACCTTTTAAGATGCATTTATTTTATTTTATTTATTTTTTTGGAGACAGAGCCTCAAGCTGTCGCTGTGGATATAGTGCCACAGCATCAGCTCACAGCAACCTCTAACTCCTGGGCTCAAGCAATTCTCCTGTCTCCGCCTCCCAAGTAGCTGGGCGCCCGCCACAACATCTGGCTATTTTTTGATTGCAGCTGTCATTGTTGTTTGGTGGGCCAGGGCTGGATTTGAACCTGCCAGCTCAGGTGTATGTGGCTGGCGCCTTAGCCACTTGAGCCACAGGCGCTGAGCTTTTATTTTATTTTTTAATTATTATTATTATTATTTTTAATTATTATTCTTATTATTATCTCATTTTATCACCATTGGTAGAGTACTGTGGCATCATAGCTCACAGCAATTTTAAACTCTGGGGCTCAACAATCCTCTTGCTCAGGCTCCCCAGTAGCTGGGACTATATGCACCGGCCACAACACCCGGCTATTTTTAGAGATGTGGTTTGCTCTTGCTCAAGCTGGTCTCAAACTCCTGAGCTCAAGTGATCCACATACCTTGGCCTCCCAGAGTGCTGGGATTACAGATGTGAGCCACCGCACCTGGCCTTAAGTGCATTTAAAAAAAGAGAGAGAGAGAATTTAGAAGAGGATAATATTTAATCCAGATGAAAACATTTGATATTACTAGAGAATATTCAGGCATTCTGAGACTTAGAGGGAGGAATATATTTTTGTGTAGAGGGCACTCAAATGTTACCACAGAGGTGATCTCTGCATGAGAACTGAAATTACCTGTCCGTAATTCATCCATCTGTCCATTTATTCATCATCATCCACCCATCCATCTCTCCATCCATTAATTCATTCATCAGCCAACATTCATCTCCTTTGTGGTTAAACAGACAAAGCCCCTGGTATCTGTTATCAATTAGGTCTAATGTCCACATGGTCCCTTAACTCCACTCAACACCTGTTTGCAGCCTGAGTGTGAATCCAGATGCCTCTGGGTGACAGAGAAAAGAGACAATACTGCTCCCTCCACACCAACCCTGGACTCCGCAATTTTCCATCACATGTTCAGAATATAGCTTCCTTTCATGGCTGCTTAATTATTATGGCTTAGAAGACCATAATACTAAATTAAAGTGAAATGTAATTGCCCTGCAAGTTTTCAGACTGCCAGAATTCAGCTGATAACAACAGGATTCTGTAAACATCTCCAAGTAAGAATTTGCTGTTGGTAACGAGGGGAAGAAAGAAACAAAACTCTTTTTTCCACATTTGCCCTGCAGTCAGGCTGACACAACAGAAATGGAAAACGATCGGCATAGGCATAAAATTCTACGACAAAAGGAAACTTGTGAAATAGGAAAATAGATTTCTCGGGGGGGAAAACATAACTTCCCTTGACAACACTGTATTTAGGAAAAGAATTCTGTAGCTTGAGGATATTAAGGTCATTAAAAGCAGTAGGCTATTTTGGGGGTGGTAGGGAGATGGAGGCTCTTACTAACCCCCTCCCCAAACATTCTCCTTCAAATTCATATTAAAGTTAATCATCAATGGGAAGCCAGAAATGATATTGGAAAATCATTATTTTACAAACGGAAACTATTATAATTTAAAAGGGTGCAAATGAAACCATACATTTTCAGAAGGAGATCAATGAAAACCACTTTATTAGAAAATATAAATCACTTTTTAATTTCAGATGCAACAAGAAAAGAACTCATTTTTTCTGTTTCATTGAAATTGATTGGTACACCTGCGGAGAAAAGCAGCTTTATCATCTCGTTATCAGCCAATTAATATGCAGGTCTAAATGTGAATACTATTCCAGTTAACTAGAAATGGATGATTTTATTGAAGTCTTAATAGACTAGGAAAAACTGCCTTCCACCCTGCTAAATGAGGTCAGTTGAGAAAAAAAAAAATAAGAAGTGCATTACTTGGGATGGGTGGAATCTGAAACAATTTCTCTAACTCTTCAGACCACAGATGAAGGAAGGCAAAGTGAAAGCAGACGAAACTGTTAGTGGAAGAAAAATTAGAATACTGAGTGTTTTTTTAATTGAAAAAGAGAACTATTTGGGTTTGATTCCAAAGTCTGACACTCTCCCTATTCAAGATTTGACAGTCCTTACGTCTTAGCTTTATCTCTATTTTATTTTATTTTGAGACAGAGTCTCACTATGTTACCCTCAGTAGAATGCTGTGACATCACAGCTCACAGCAACCTCAAATTCTTGGGCTCAAGTGATCCTCTTGCCTCAGCCTCCTGAGTAGCTGGGACAACAGGTGCTTGCTACAACGCCTAGCTGTATTTTTACTTTTTTTTTTTTTTTGAGACAGAATCTCACTCTGTTGCCCATGCTAGAGCACTGTGGTGTCAGAGCTCATAGCAACCTCAAACTCCTGGGCTCAAGTAATCCTCCTGCGTCCCGAGCAACTGGGACTACAGGTGCCTGCCACAATGCCCGCTCATTTTTAGTAGAGATGGGGGTCTTGCTTTTGCTCAGGCCGATCTCAAACTCCTGAGCTCAAGTGGTCCTCTCACTTTGGCTTGCCAGAGTGCTAGGACTGCAGGGATGAGCCACCTGGCCCTCATGTCTATTTTTTTTTTTTTTGAGACAGAGCCTCAAGCTGTCACCCTGGGTAGAGTGCTGTGGCATCACAGCTCACAGCAACCTCCAACTCCTGGGCTCAAGTGATTCTCCTGCCTCTGCCTCCCAAGTAGCTGGGACTACAGCGACCCGCCACAATGCCCGGCTATTTTTTTGGTTGCAGCTGTTATTGTTGTTTGGCGGGCCTGGGCTGGATTCGAACCTGCCAGCTCAGGTGTATGTGGCTGGTGCCTTAGTCGCTTGAGCCACATGTGCTGAGCCTTAATTTTTTATTTTTTAAGACAGAGTCTCCCTCTGTTGTCCAAGCTAACTCTTGGGCTCAAGTGATCCTCTTATCTCAGCCTCCCCAATAGCTGAGGCTACAAGTGCCTGCCATAATACCAATAGTTTTTCTGTGTTTAGTAGAGAAAAGGTCTTGCTCTTGCTCAGGGTGGCCTCAAACTTCTGAGCTGAAGAGATTCCCCCACCTTGGCCTCCCAGAGTGCTGGGATTACACAGGTGAGCCACTGCACCTGGCCCCAGTGTATTGGCCTTTTTTTTTTTTTTTAGAAACAAAGTCTCACTTTATCACCCTCGGTAGAGTGCTATGGTGTCACAGCTCACAGCAACCTCCAAATCCTGTACTTAGGCAATTTTCTTGCCTCAGCCTCTCAAGTGGCTGGGACTATAGGTGCCTGCCAGAACGCCCAGCTATTTTTGTTTGTTTGTTTGTTTGCAGTTTGGCCAGAGCTGGGTTCGAACCTGCCATCCTTGCTATATGGGGCCGGCGCCCTACCCACTGAGCCACAGGCACCGCCCTTTCTTTCTTTTTTTAAAGAGAGGAATGATGGCTGGTACCTCCCACTCTCTATCATATTATTCTGCCAGCCTCTGCTTTATTCTTGAAAATGGTAACACTTTGAGCCTATTAATCAGTTGTTCCTCAGTGTGAATTAGTTTATTCCAAAGGCACTTAGCTGTTTGATAGATAAAAGGTAAAAATAACTCAAGGATGCTAGGTTTAGGGTTGTCATGGAGGACATCTTAGGGAAAAAAATGGGCACAGGACAGGAAAAAAGAGAGAGTGGTAAATAGATTCATATATTTTGCAATTCAGCCTGACCTGTGATTAAAATAGACATGAGGGGCTCAGTGCCTGTGGCTCAAGCGGCTAAGGTGCCAGCCACACACACCTGAGCTGGTGGGTTCAAATCCAGCTTGGGCCAACCAACCAACAATGACAGCTACAACCAAAAAATAGCTAGGCATTTCATCTTTGTTTTTGCTTCTTTTAAAATTGCTCTCATTTACCATTTGTATGTATTTTATCCAATCTTCTGGAAAAAATCTTTAATTATATTTTTAAAATAAACACAATAGCTAGGTGTTGTGGCTGGGCACCTGTAGTCCCAGCTACCTGGAGGGCTGAGGCAAGAGAATCTCTTAAGCCCAAGAGTTTGACATTGCTGTGAGCTGTGAGACACCCTAGCACTTTACTGAGGGTGACACAATGAGACTCTGTCTCAAAAACTAGCTAACTAACTAACTAAATATAAAACCCACAGAAAAAACTAAGTCTTAGGTTATCCATGACTGAAAGTAGCCCTCGAAGGGCTCAAGAGTCCAATTAAGAACCTACGGAGCAAAAAATAGAGAATAACTGTCCAGAAAAGATCACCAAGTAGATGGGCACAGCTGAAACATCTGGAGAGGGCTAAGAACAGAGATGAATGGTATGGTTGGGGCTGCCAGTGTTAGCCACACAGCAGGTGCCACTGCAATCCCTAGAGGCAAAAGGCTGCAGAGGATCCAGGAAGCCTTTGCCACTGAGGACCTCAACAGTCCCTACGACAGCTGCAAATTCCCTGCAGCTTTCACAGTGGAGATCCCTTCAGTGTTCATCAGTGAGGACCTCAGCACCCTGACTCAGAGCAAATACTGGCAGCTTTTGCTACTGTGGTAACCTATAGCCATCGCTGCTGCAAACCTCTTGGAGAGGGAGATGCTGCTGCACCTATTTCCCTAAGAAAGAGACACTGCTTTGCTTCCCCAGGACTGGAACACACCCCATCCCAAGGTTATGGGTGCCCTGCATCCTGGAGCTGTGGCCACGGTGCACCTGCTCTGTCACAAACGCTGGAGCCACCACTGCTATGAGATAGCCTGCGTCTCAGATCCTGAAGTCTGGGTTCTACACATGAGCTCCATGCTTCAGATCAACATCTGTGGCTGCTCCATGGGTGCTGTGTATTAGATACTAGTGCTGCTTCCACACTGAGCACACCCATGAGCTGGACCCTGTGCCAAGAGGGATCTGCAGGGCTATAATTTCCTCCATGGGAGAAAAAGAGACCCTGAGCACTATGGAAGCCTTCACCACTGAAAATCCCGGTATACCCACACCCTTGGCTGCTAAGGACCCCTCAGTCTTTACTAATGTGGGGGCCTGGGTCCCCACAACCTTTGGCAGGATCTGCACTGAGGGCAGTTGATGTGAGAAAAAACTCAGACTCCGTTATCTCAGATGAGATAAGCAAAGCAAAGGGAGCCTGCTCAAGGCATACGCTATAGCCAGCAGCATTCAGCCAGCGCAGCAGTGGCCCCTTCTCCCATGGGTCTCCTTATATTCAGGCAAAACCCATAAGTCATGTTGACAACATAAAGGATAAAGTTAATTTTGGTTATTCAAAGCAAAGTGCTCCAAGTAATCATTAACAATCAGAAGAAAGGAAGCAAAAGAAAGGGAATCATGTAAGCGCATCATGTGATTACAACATACATTTTACAAATTACGGGGTAAAGTTTCCTAACTGGCTTCAGTGATTCCTATCCATACCTCGGCAGGCCTCAGGCGATACTAATCTTTAGTTGCTACGCATTCTGTTCTCAGCCACAAAATATCACTCAGGCCATCTGCAGCATTTGGAAGGGCAGAATCCTGGACTTTGGTCAGATAGGATCTATGGAATGTTAGCCCTGAGCTGCTGTTTTTGAGGGTCCTGGGACTTTGGTCAACAACCCCTTCCCCCGAAATGCCTGGCCTAAACTATACTACAAACCTAGCTCCCACATACTAACACTGACTTCAGGTGAGAGAACTGCAGAAACTATGCAGCTGTGGCCTCACCAAACCTGGAACTCCCGCACCCCTAACATCCACCCACAGGTGAAGGTCTTCCCCACTAAAACCAGTTGGTAAGGCCTGGCAGAGGTGACAGCTCTATCAAATGCACAAATATCAATGCAAGGCAATATAAAACAAAAAATATCAAGGAATTGTGGCACCACCAAATGAACACAATAACATTCCAGTAACCAACACTAAAGAAATGAAGATATATAAAAGTGCCTAACAAAGAATTCAAAATAGTTATATTTTGGAGGCTCAGTGTGCTCCAAGAGAACACAGATAGACACTTTAACAAAATTGGAAAAATAATACGTTAGCAAATAAGAATTCCAGTTAAGAGACAGAAATCATGACGAAGTAAATCTAAGGGGGGAAAAAGGGCTAGAAATCATAAAAAAATAAGCAAACAGAATTTTGGAGCTAAAGAATGCAATTAATGAAATGAAAAATGTATTGACCCCAGACTTGATCAAGCAGAGGACAGAATCTGTGTTCTCATAGACAGATCATTTGAAAATATATAGTCAGGAGAGAAAAAAGAAAAAGAATGAAAATATCATGTGGGGCTTATGGGACACCATCAACGTTAGAGAGCTAACATTCACATTATAGAATCAAGAAGAAGAGATTGAGAAAGGCTCAGAAAGCTTATTTAAAGACATAACTTCCCAAATTTGAGGAAAGACATAGACATTCAGGTACATGAAGCTGAAAGATTTCCAATCAGGTTAAACCCAAAGAAGAGTTCACCAAGACATATTATAATCAACCTGTCAAAAATCAAATACAAGTCCATCTGCAGACACTGCTATGGTGGATGCAGCCCGTCAGGCGCTCCTGGGCTCTGGTCTTACTTCTCATGTAGTGACAGTGTTCATTCAGGTGAGATATAAGCCTCTTCCTCCAATAAGACAAAATGTTGTGGGGCAGCAAGTATGCCAACTTTCTGGTCTCTTTAGTTATGCTATCATGTGAAGAACGTTGATGGGAGACGTGGGTTGTTCACAGGCTTACTGCCACGACTCTGTTTTGGAGTTCTTGGAACTATGCTCCACAGTCAAGTTTTATTGCATTACCATGAGTGTGATAAGATTGAGGAGTTAGGACCTGAAAGAAATCTGATCTTCCTGTCACTGAGTTAGCAAGGGGACAGCTCAAGAGATGATCGCTTGTTTTGCTGCTGCCTTCACTACAGATCCTCTTCATGTGAACACACTGAGATCTAGGGTACAATTCATTGGCAGAGAATCCAAGTCCTGTGGACTTTCTAACTCCATAGTAGCCCTCCACTGGGAAGAGGTCCTAGGATTTTTTTTAATAGGGCTTATTTCTTACCCTCTAGGTGACATCTTTTCTTTGTGGCTCTGTAATTCACTGGCTCACCTCATCAATACCTATGCACTGGATTGTGGAGTTCCCACCATGAATGAAAGACAGGCCTATTCCTGAACTGTCACAGGACTTTTTTTTAGCAGTATGTTGACCTATCCTTTTGTGCTTGTCTCTAATCTTATAGTTGTCAACAATGGCATGCCTGCTGGTGAATCTCCTCTTTACTCCCCAAGGTATGTGGTGTACGTCCTGGATAGATTGCTGGCGCATGCTACAAAAGAGAAAATGCCAATTGAGGAAATCATCCTTGGCTGGAAGGTCTCTTCAGGAAGACTTATTATTGTGATCTGAGAATGTGAATTTGAACATATGGGGGAAGGACAGTGACATTTCTATAGTCCTAGATGCATAGAATTATGGAAGAGAGTGCTGATTTCTATACCACATGACATGCTTTTAAAATAATCATTTAATACTGGGACAAAAATCAAAGAGAAAGAATTTTGAATGCTGTAAGAAAAAATTATGACAGCTACATAAAGCTGTCAGTGAATTTCATAGTAGAAATTTTATAGGCCAGGAAGGAATAGGATGATATATTTGAAGTGCTGAAAGAAAAAATTGCCAACCAAAATACTTTACCTGGGCTCAGTGCCTGTAGCTCAGTGAGTCGGTTTCTGGCCACATACACTGAGACTGGCAGGTTGGAGCCCAGCTTGGGCCTGCTAAACAACAATGACCACATCAACAAAAACTGTGGTGGGCACATGTAGTCCCAGCTACTTGGGAGGCTGAGGTAAGAGAATCACTTAGGCCCAAGAGTTTGAGATTGCTGTGAGCTGTGATGCCACAGCACTCTACTGAGGGTGACATAGTGAGACTGTCCCAAAATAAACAAACAAACAAACAAAACCCTCCAAAATACTTTACCTGGCAAAGCTGTCTTTCAGAAATGAAGGAGAGTTAAAGCTTTTCCCAGACAAACAAAAGCTGAGGGAGTTCATCACCATTAGACCTGCCTACAAGAAATGTCAAAGGGAGTTCTTCAAGCTGGAATGAAAGAATGCTAATTAATAACATGAAAACATTAAAGTATGAAATTCACTGGTAAAAATAAGTGTAGAGTCAAATTCAGAATACTTAGTGACATTAGAGTGATGTGTAAATCACTTGTTAACTCTAATATAAAGGTTAAAAGACAAAAGTATTAAAAATAATTGTAGCTAAAATAATTTGTTAATGGACACACAGCATGAAAAGATGTAAATTATAACATTATAAATATCAAATGTGTATGTATGGGATAAAAGTGTAGAGTTTTCTATGTGGTTGAAGTTGTTATTAGCTTAAAATAGACTTTTATAAACATAAATTGCTTAAAGTAAGCTTCATGGTAACCACAAATAAAAACTCTATAGCAGGCTGGGCGTGGTGGGTCATGCCTGTAATCCTAGCACTCTGGTAGGCTGATGTGGGTAGATTGCTTGAGCTCAGGAGTTTGAGATAAGCCTGAGCAAGAGCAAGACCCCCATCTCTACTAAAAATAGAAGAACTAGCTGGGTGCTGTGGCAGGTACCCGCAGTCTCAGTTATTTGGGAGGCTGAGGCTGTGGCAAGAGGAGCATGGCAAACCCAGGAGTTTGAGGTTGCTGTGAGCTAAGATGTGCCAAGGCACTCTACCCAGGGTGGCAGAGTGACACTGTCTCTCTCAAAAACAAAAACAAAACTATGGTAGATACACAAAAGATAAAGAGATCAAAGCATACAGAAAAATTATCAAATCACAAAGGAATTCAAGAGAGGAAAAAACAAAAAAAATCAACATAACAGCCAGAAAACAAATAGCAATATAGCATTTATAAGTCCCTACTTCTTCATAATCACCTTGAAGGTAAATGAATTAAATTCTCCAATAAGAAAACAGAGTGGCTGAGGGAATTAAAGGAACAAGATGCAATGATGTTGCCTACAAGAAACTTAGTTCAGATTTAAGGACACACATACGCTGAAAGTAAGGGATGGAAAAAGGTAGTCCACACAAATGGAAACCAAAAGAGAGCAGGGCTCATTGAGCTTTTATCAGACAAAATAGACTTTAAGTCAGAAACTCTAAAGAGAGATAAAAAGTCACTATATAATGATAAAAGAATAAATTCATCAAAAGAATATAATAACTGTAACTATATATGCACCCAACATTAGAGCTTCTAAATACATAATGTGAATATTAATTGATGTGAAGGGAGAAATAATAATAGGAAAGTTTAATATACTACTTTTAGCAATGACTAGATCACCTGGAAAGAAAATCAATGAAGAAATATTGGACTTGAACTATACTTTAGACCAAACGGTTGTTGTACAGCACACAAAAACATGCAACAACGATAATGAACGCCACTCAGCAAGACATCCTCACATGTCAACATGAAGACAGCTGTGAGACACTGGTCTACCAAGGTTATGAAACAGTATCGAGAGTTGTTTGTGCAGTGCTGCCAATGTAAGCACACCATGGCAAGTTTGTAAACTTAATTGTCAGATCTCTTATATGTGTGTGTGTGTCTGTTTATGAAAACACCACATTGTGCACATTTGATATATGCAATTTTTATTTGTCAATTATATCTCAGTAGAGCTGGGGAGAAAAAGGAAAATAAATAAAGTAGGGGTTGGCAAACTTTTTCTGTAAAGGGTCAGCTCGTAAATGCTTTCAGCTTTGTAGGTCACAAAATCTCTTCTGTTGTGTGAAAGCAGCCAAGAGCAGGAAAGAAACAAATGGCATGGCATTGTTCTGATAAAACTTTATTTACAAAGTAGGAAGTGAGATGAATTTGGCCTGTGAACTTTAGTTTGCCAAACCCTTTCCTAAAGCAATGGGGCTATAATGCTGGGATATCAGATGTCAAAGAAGAGATACAGGGAGAGATTATTTTTTATGAGATTATTGGAGTTCAGTTGGTCAGAAGACCTCTTTGGCATCCTTAAACTACTTTTGATTTTCTTGAAATTCACTTGTTCATTTATTCATTAATTAATTACTTAAGCCATTGGTTGAAAAATGCACATTCCATATTTCGGGTTTTCTGTGAACAAGAATAGTCATTGCTGTTGCTGTGTCTAGTGATGCTTGCCCTAGGAGTCCTTGCTAACACTCCTGCTGATGTCTTCAAGTGAGGCACCTTCTGATAGAGCCACTTTCTATGGAACTAGGAATGACTAATCTCAAGTGCAAGAAATATATTGCTGCTGCAGTGTGCTGTCAGAACATTATAACTATGTCTAATATCTTAAGACCCATTTTCTACACTCAAATCAGTATGAAGAGATCAACATGAATTTTGTCTTCCAAGATAGTTACTTGGAAATCTTACTACTTTCAAAATATTGCTATTACTCTGAAAAATTTTAAAATTCCAGAGCATATGGAATGTTCTTTTAAATATTTTTTTCTCATTTATAAATGCAATATATTATGTTAGAGAATTTTTAGAAAACAAAGAAATGGAGATTACATTATATGTCCTAACATGTCCTAACATTGGTTGGGACTAAATGTGGCAAAAGCCTAGAAGGAACCTGGCACTTAGGTACTCCGAAAGAGATTGCTCAATGAATGAATAAACATTCCATAGCCCATTCATCCTTCCCTCCATCCATCCATTTTCCATCTTTTGGTCCATCCATCCATCCAGCCATCATGGCAAACAGGTCTCTGTATTTTGGAGTTTACAGTCTAGGAAGAGAATAGATTTTGATTCTTCTCTGAGGGTGAGGTGGGGCAAGGTCAGGGACACTTAATGTAAAAACTAAAGGACCTCAATTTCCTCGTCTGTAAACCAAGAGATGAGCTGGATGTTTTTCAAGACCCTGTCCAGATCTGACATGGCATGGCTATAATTTTATTGTTGCTCTTGATCAGAAAGCGATTTTTGAAACAAATTAGTTTTGGCTGTGGGTTGAAGTGTTGTAGATTTGGCCTACAGTTTTTTGGGGGAGTCAGCATGCTAAGAGCCCCTTTTTGAATGTCTCTCCTTTGGTGCTCAAAGGCCAAACTTCAGGAAAGTTTCTGACTGGCAGTGGGTATATCATATCCAGCCCTGTTGGTGGCTGTGTACAAACATTTCTCACATCGGTAAGGGGCTGCTGAGCATTCTCTTACCATGGGTGTCATAAGTGGTGCTTAGATGTTAGTCAGATGGCCTCTTTTCAACAGTCTGGGGTTAAATCTCCTAATACTGACCACTGGTCTGAGTGCTTAGAGGTGGCCACACAGCTTTGACCTTCTTATTCAAATGGTGCAGGTAGAGTTGCAATCTTTAGACATTGTCCCTACCTTTCTCTATACTTAAAGAGTCTCATTTTTGACAAATTGTGTAGCAGAGAGAATTATTTTGACTTTGTGTACCTGCGGCCTTGGTTTCACAAGAGCCTCACTAGTCACAGTAGCTGTGAGTTTGAGCACATTGTTTATCTTTCTAGGACTCAGTTTCCCAATGTTTACAATGAAAGGGTTCAGTTAGACCATCATGACCTAGTATGTAGATCCTGATGGTCTAATTCTTACACCACTAAAGTTCTTCAATTCTAGAAATGACCTCAGATGGCCATTGCCCATTTTCCCATTTCAGAAGCATCTTAGAAAATAGGGTGGAAGTTCCGAATGTCTCAGTGTCAGGACTGGACATTCAGTATAATTTTTAAATTAGTTTTTTTCTATTTAATTTTTTTATTGTTGGGGAGTCATTGAGGGTACAAGAAACCAGGTTACACTGATTGCATTTGTTAGGTAACATCCCTCTTCCAATCGTGTCTTGCTTTAAATTAGTTTTTAAAAAGCTATTTATAAAAGTAATGCAGAAAATGTGGAAAACAAATAACAGCAATACTAACACACACACACACACACACACACACACACACACACACACACAGAGCCATGAGTTGCTTAACAAGGGGGATACATGCTGAGGAATGCATCATTACCCAAATTCATCATTGTGTGTACATCATAGGGTGTACTTACTTACACAAACCTAGATGGTACAACCTACTACAAACCTAGGCTATATGGTACAGGCTATTGCTCCAGGCTACAAATATGAACAGCATGTTACTGTACTGAATACCACAGGCAGCTGTAACACAATGCTAAGTATTTGTGTGTCTGAACATATCTAACCATAGAAAGGGTACAGTAAAAAATTCTTATAGGACTACTGTTGTATAGTGATCCATCATTGTCTGAAACATCATGTGGTATGTGACTCTGTGTATGTGAATATGTAAAACTCAGGCCATTGCGTCATTACCCCTCCCAGAGGAGGCCACTACAATATACACGAATCTACATTTATTGACAAATAATATCTATTTTGTCTATAGATAGGAGTAAGTAACACAATGCAAAATGAAATCACGCCCTACATGTTTCATAACCTCCTTCCACTTGGTAATCACTTGGTAATGTATTGTGAATATTTTCAGCATTTACTTTTCTACAATTTTGGGTGTTTTTTAAAGACTGGAAGACATTCCATTGAATGTCTGTGTACAGTGGCAACTCGTTCAGGCATAACTTTCCTTTTCTGCAGGGCTGAACAGCTAGTGCCCACACGGTCACACACACCTGTACCACCTGCTTTCCATCTCCTTTTCTTTCTCCTTTTCTTCTTCCTGTTTTTCTCTTACTCTTTGCTCTTCATTTTCTTCCTTTCTCTTTCTTCTCTTCCTTCATCCTTTACTCTTTGCCCTTATCTTTTTTCTCATCTCTTTCTCTTCTTTTGATAAAATTGAGCTGGTTATTTCCAATACCATGCTGTTTTGATCACTGTGGACTTGTAATATAACCTGAAGCCTGATAGAGTGATGCTCCTGGCTTTGTTTTTTTTTGTTATATAGGTTTTTTTATGGTTCCATACAAAATGAAGTACTATTTTATCCAGTTATTCAAAGGATGATGTTGGTATTTTAATGGGGATTGCATTGAATTTGTAGATTGCTTTGGGAAGTATTGTCTTTTTTTTTTTGAGACAGTGCCTCAAGCTGTTGCCCTGGGTAGAGTGCTGTGGCATCACAGCTCACAGCAACCTCCAACTCCTGGGCTCAAGTGAGTCTCCTGTCTCCGCCTCCCAAGTAGCTGGGACTACAGGCGCCTACCAGCCACAACACCTGGCTATTTTTTTTTGGTTGCAGCCATCATTGTTGTTTGGCGGGCCCAGGCTGGATTCGAACTCGCCAGCTCAGGTGTGCGTGGCTGGCGTCTTAGCCAGTTGAGCCACAGGCACGGAGCTGGTGTATAGACGTTTTAACACTGTTGATTATTCCCAGCCAAGAGCATGGCATATTCATCCATTTGTTAATGTCTTCTGCTATTTTTTTTTTTTTTTAGGGTTTCACAATTCTCTTTGTAGAGATTCTCACCTCTTTTGTTAAGGTATATTCCTAGGTATTTCATTTTCTTTGAAGTTACTGTGAGGGGAATTGTGTCCTTGATTAGCTTCCCAACTTGGCTGTTATTAGCATGTACAAAGGCTACTGATTTGTGAATGTTGATTTTATACCATGAGATATTATTGTATTTCTTGATCACCTCTAGGAGTTTTGTGGTTGAGTCTCTGGGGTATTCTAAATATAAGATCATATTATCAGCAAAGACTCAGAGTTTGACCTCCTCTGCCCCATTTGGATGCCCTTTATTTCCTTCTCTTGCCTGATTGTATTGGCTAGAACTTCCAACACTATGTTAAATAATAGTGGTGATAGAGGACATCCTTTTCTGGTTCCAGTTCCAAGTGGAAAAGCTTTCAGTTTTACTTCATTCAGTATGATATTAGCTGTGAGTTTGTGATAGATATCTTTAATCAGCTTAAGAAATGTGCCACCTATGCCTATTTTCTTAAGTGTTCTTGTTAGAAAAAAATGCTGAATTTTATCAAGTGCTTTTTCTGCATCTATTGAGGGGACCATATGGTCTTTTGTTTTTGCTTGTATAGATAGGGTGAGTTACATTTATGGATTTGCATATGTTAAACCAGCTTTGCATCCTGGGATGAAATCTACTTGATTATGATGTATAATTTTTTTATTGTGTAGCTGCAATATATTAGCTAAGATTTTGTTGAGTATTTTTGCATCGATATTCATTAGTGAAATTGGTCTATAGTTCTCCTTTTTAGTTAGGTCCTTCCCTGGTTTTGGAACCAAGGTGATTGCTTCATAGAACATTTGGGGAAAGTTCCTTCCTTCTCAATGTTTTGGAATGGGTTCTGCAGTATAGGTACAAGCTCATCTTTGAAGGTTTGATAGAATTCTGGTGTGAAGCTATCTGGTCCAGGGTTCTTTTTTTTCTTGGAAGTTTTTTATTGCTTCTTCAATCTTAGTCCTTGATATTGGTCTGTTCAAGAGATCTGTTTCTTCCTGGTTAAGTCTAGGAAGATGGTCTGATTCCAAGTATTGGTCCATTTCCTACATATTGTCAAATTTCTGGGCATAGAGTTTTTTTGTAGTAGTCAGAGTTAATCTCTTGTATCTCTGTGTTATCCATTGTTATTTCCCCCTTTTCATTTTTGATTGAGGTTATTAAAGATTTTATTTTACTGTTTCTGGTTAATCTGGCCAATGGTTTATTGATTTTATTTATCTTTTTGAAGAACCTAATTTTATTTCATTAATTTTTCTGAATGATTCTTTTGTTTTCAATTTCATTTATTTCTCATTTAAGTTTGGTTATTTATTTTCTTCTGCTAGGTTTGGGATTGGATTGCTCTTCCTTTTCCAGTTCTTTAAGATGATTCATTAAGTTGTTGATGTGCTCTCTTTCTATTTTTTGGATGTAAGCATCTACTGGATGTAAGCATCCTACTCTTAGGACTACTTTTGCAGTATCCCACAGGTTTTGATGGCTTGTGTCTTCCTTGTTGTTGTGTTTGAGGAATTTTACAATTTCCTCCTTTATCTTTTCCTTCGCTGAAGTGTCATTCAGCATAAGGTTGTTTAATTTCCATGCCTTTGCATGGGGACGAAAATTTTGTTGGAATTCAGTTCTACATTTATTGCCTTATAGTCTGAAAAGATACAAGGTGTAATTTCAATTCTTCTGATGTTTGTTGAGGTTTAATTTACGTCCTTGGATATGATCTATTTTGGAGAATGTTGCATGGGGTGACCAGAAGAATGTATATTCCTTAGCTTTGGGATGGTGTGTTCTGTATATGTCTATTAAGCCTAATTGTTCTAGGGTCACATTTAAGTCCTTTGTATCTTTGTTTAACTCCTGTTTAGAGGATCTGTTCAGTTCTGTCAGAAGAGTGTTAAGGTCTCCAACTATTAGGGTGTTATGGGATATCATATTTCTTAGACAAATTAAGGTCTGTTTCATAAATCTGGGAACATTTATGTTGGGTGCATAAATATTTAGAATTGAAATGTCCTCTTATTATATTGTTCCCTTGACCAGTTTGAAGTACCAGAGTCATCTGTAGTAGTGAGTTCCCTGTGACAAGTTGCATTCAAGTGGAGGCTTATAGGTGTTGCAGTGGTCCCAGATATAAAGCCATGTTTAAGCCAAAACTTTTTTTTTTTTTTGAGAAAGAGTCTCACTCTGTCACCCTGGTTAGAGTGCTTATGGCATCATCATAGCTCATAGCAACTGCTCAAACTTTTGGATTCAAGAGCTCTTCTTGCCTCAGCCTCTCAAGTAGCTGGGACTATAGGTGCCTGCCACAATGCCCAGATAGTTTTTGTATTTTCAGTAGAGACAGGGTATCACTCTTGCTCAGGCTGTCTCAAATTCCTGAGCTTAAGCAATCTACCTGCCTCTGCCTCCCAGAGTTCTAGGATTATAGGCAGAAGCCACTGTACCTGACCAAAGCCAACAATTTTGGTCCTGTTACAGATCTGCTCTGAAGTTTCCCCAAAACATTTTAGTCTGGCTGTATCTTTAGGTTAGATTTTGTAATCTCTAAACTCCTTTCAAGTATTAGATTCTCTGATTCTGGGACTCTTGTGGCATAGACTTTTTTCCTGAGGCATTAGTATTTAACTTCCTGAAATTGATGTTCATTAAAAAAAGCTTAAATGGAGGAAGGAGGCTTAACTGATTGCAAATAATGAGATTTTGGTTTATTTGGGGATTTCAATAGTTTTGGCTTTTCTTTCTCCTCATTTCTGTGGATGCTTGATGGGATGTGTTAATGATGAGGGTATTAAATACACATGAGGCATGCAGGGCAGGTATACACACACATTCTAGATGGACTAATGTTAGTTTCTACCTGCATGCTTGAATAAGCTACTAGGTCCTGCATGAAATGTCATGCTAAAGACCCCTTAAATGCCTTGACTGAGCAATTTGGCTGTATCCCATCTTCCCATTTCAAAACGTTTCAGATTTCCTTTGCTCCGTGAAATGCATGAAAGCTGCTTCTGACCACAGAGACTAATATGCTGTCCCTTTTATCTCCAGAACGGTCTCCCAATTGGTTCCAGGGAAAGTGATTTCCCCAAAGTTGGCTGCCAGCTGTAATTGGCTTATATGTGACCCATCCATTTCTACATGCTTGTTAGAGCTGGATACTGAGGTCTCTTCAGCCCCTGGCAGGCAGCTGGACAGAGGCAGTGTACACTAGCTGGTGCAGTGGGAGGACCCTTGCAGGTAGATGTCCTACCTGTCTACTCCATGCCCCCTTGGATGGAGTAGGCCCAGTATGGAGACTGTTCTCAAGACCAGGTAGACAGTGGCAAATATTGGCAGAAAAAAGACTCCATCTTTTCTCCCTTTTCACCCCCTCTTCCCCTCATTTCCTTCTCAGTTCAGAAGCAACAGCATTAAATTGCGCATATTGCTTGGGTTTGAACCTGACTTTCCCATCTAACACTCGCAGAACCTTGAGCAAGCTTCTCAAAATGTCACTACCTCAGTCTCTTCATCAGTAAAATGGGAATAATAATGACACATGCTTCATAGTGTTGTTAGGATGGCTAACCTGGTTAACATAAATAAAACACTTAGGACAGTGTTGAGGGCTATGAGCATGCTTGCTGATTTTCCATTGAGGAGACCCAATGCTTACTATGAACTGAGTGTGAGGTCCATGGTGGGTATACAGGCTCCCATAGCCCCTGAGAGGCTCACATTTGCAGAGCCCCAAGAAGACATGACTAACTTCTCCTTTTCCTCATTTTCTTCCCTTCCCATATTTCTTCCCCTCCCTCTTCTGTTCTGTATTAGTTTTCTATTGTTGCTGTAACCAATGACCACCAGCTTTCTGGCCTAAAACCACACAAACTTATTTTTCAGTCTTACAGTATAGGTCAGAAGTCTTACTGGACTAAATATCAAGGTGTGAGCAGGATGTGTTCCTTTCTGGAAGTTCTAGGGAAGAATTTGTTTCCTTGCCTTTTTTATCTTCTGGAGGCCTCTCCCATTCCTTGAGTCAGGTTTCTCTTCATATCACTCTGTTTCTATTGTCACATCTTCTCTGACTTTCTTGCCTTTCTTATTTTCATAAAAAACCCTTCATGATGATGTTGGGTCCACCTGGGTAATCCAGGATAATCTCTCCATCTCAAAATCCTTGATTTAATCACATCTGCAAAGCGCCTTTTGCCATAGGAGGTAGCGTATCAGCAGGTTCCTGGATTAGGACATGGTTACTGGGGAGTCATTATCCTCCCTGCCACACTTTTTTCTTCCTTTTGAAAATGTCTGTCCTGTTCATGAACTTCCTGGAGCCGGTGGGGAGCATCAGGGGAGCTTGGTGTGAAGCCTTCACTCCCATTGACATGGCCCATGTTTGATCTTGGGTAATAACCCACATCTGTAACACAAGGGGTTGGACTCATCATGTGGCACCCAACTTCAGTTGTGCAAAACAGTGCTTCCTTGATTTTCTCTTAATTGATCTGATTAGATTGATCTGATTCTGAAGCTGCTGAACCTCACCTTGCTTGCTGGGGAAAGTGACTTGCTTGGTGAAGCTTTCCCTGTTCTTGGTCGTTCTAAGCTCAGGGTGTCCCAGGATGCACGTTTGTCAGGGAGGCTGCTCCATTTTGCACCGTGTCAGTCTCTAATGCCACCTCTGCGATGTCCATTGTCCCAGCCTGCATGGTCCCCGTGGATGCCATGCATGTAGCCATGGAACTTGGTGGCCTTGTTAACATATGTCTAGTACTAAGGCATCCTGGGTGTACTTCACAACCCTTCTTCCTTGGGGTTTACTCATCTCAGGAGAGAGCGTTTGCAGCCCTGGACCCACTGACCTCTACCTGTTGGTACTTCTCCCCAGTATACTAGGTCTAACCTTGTCAAAGGGCTTTTGACAAAGTCTAAGAAGAGAAGTAGCTTTTGGGCAACTTCAACTTCAGATTTTCCTTTTCTTTTTTTCTTTTAGAGATGAGATCTTGTTATGTTGCCCAGGCTAGAACGCAGTGGCTATTCACAGGTGCAATCCCACTTATGATCAGCATGGGAGTTCTGACCTGCTCCATTTCTGACCAGGTTGGTACACCCCTCTTTAGGCCATCTGGTGGCACCCCTGCTGCAGAGGGTCACCATATTGACGCTGAACTTAGTGCAGACAGCCGATCAGCATAGCACATTGCAGCCAGAACTCCTGAACTCAAGTAATCCTCCGTCTCAGTCTCTTAGTAGCTGAGGTGCACCACCCATGCCCAGCGACTCTGCGCTTTCCAACATCTCCTCCCGAAGCAAAAGGGTCTGACATCTGCTTACAACAGGAAACAAAGAAAATAGTCATTGAACAAGTACAAATGAATGGACCAATAAATTATCCTGCATCAAACCTTCAAATGCTCTTCTGTAGAGACCCTGGGTCCCTCAGAGGAGAGATCTCATGGGTGAAATTTTAGAGCAGCCTCCCTCACTGCAGCAAAAGCAGCCACTCTGTTGTTAGTTTTGTGTATTGACAAGTCTAAGATTTTATTTAAAGGGAGGATTCTGTGCTTAAACAATATTTGAAACCCATTGGAGTAAGTGATCTCTAGGGCCTCAGTCAGTTGTAAGGTATGTAATTTTTATACGTCCCAGCAAATTCAGCAGCCTTATGAAGATATCACCTCTTCTTTATTATCTGGTTCTGCTTAGCCACAGTCCTCTGTTATTAAAAATGTCTGCACAATTTATCCACAGCACAATAGCCTTTGTTCACAGCCATGCAGTATATGACCTCGGAAACATAAAGGGTTGTCTGTATCCCTTGTTTCTTTTTTTTTCAGAATGAGGTTTTAGGCCTAGAACTATTTCATCAAAGGGGATAAGCATTTAAACATGATATTTTACATGCATGTGTATATACCCATATGTATATAATATATGTGTACATATATAATATATGTGTACATATATAATATATGTGTACATATATAATATATGTATATATAT
Organism: Loris lydekkerianus; assembly: GCA_963574355.1. Taxonomy (NCBI): domain Eukaryota; kingdom Metazoa; phylum Chordata; class Mammalia; order Primates; family Lorisidae; genus Loris; species Loris lydekkerianus. Next base: position 29,535 of record CAUYPK010137820.1, read on the forward strand.
ATTATATATATACATATATATATAATATATATATATATAAAATGATAAAATGCATGGTCAGGGGAGAAAATTTGGAAAATTCAGAGCAACGTAAGATTGATCACTGTTAACTTTTTGGGATATTGTCTTCCAATATAAAAACTTACCTACATAACGTGTGTGCAAATTCCTAGTATGAAATAGGGAACAGGCCATGTTTATAGTTTCATGTGTTGATTTTTTAAATATAATATTATAAGTATTTTTCTCATGTCATTAATTTTTTTAAAAATGTGATTTTAATGACTACATAAGACTGTATAATATAAATGTGGCATAATTTATTTACCAAGTCCTCTATTCCTGGATATTTGAAATGTTTCTAATCTGTCATGATTATCAATGAGCGTATGAGGAAGGTGTCTGTAGACAAATCTTTACTTACCGTATATATTTGAGTATAAGCCGAATTTTTTTGGCACAAAATTTGTGCCGAAAAACCTGAACTCGGCACAAATTTTGTGCCGAAAAAACTCAGCTTATACTTGAGTATATACGGTACATCTTTAACATTTCTTGAGATAACCTCAAAGATGTTACTTTACTGAATTGAAAGATATAAACTTTCTGGCCAAAGGCTCTTGATACATATTTTTAAAGCACCTTTCAAAAAGTTTATACCACTTTATACTTTTATCCACAGTACACAGCAGACTCCACTCTGCTGGAGTCTTTGTCTTACCAAATCTTTATTAATAATACCATTAAAAAACTGGTAATTGTGAGACGAAATGTTAGAGTTTTAATGTCACAAGTAATTCATCAGACTCTCATACTTTAAAAAGTAATGATCTGGCTGGGTATAGTGGCTCAGACCTGTAATTCCAGCGCTTTGGGAGGCTGAGGTAGGAGGATTGCTTGAGGCCAGGAGTTTCAGATGAGCCTGAGCAATATGGTGAGTCTCTGTCTCTAAAACAAAAAATAGCCAGGTGTGCTGGCATGTGCCTGCAGCCCTCACTATTCAAGAGGCTGAGGCAGGAGGATCCTTTGAACCCAGGAGTTCGAGGCGATAGCAAGCTATGGTAGCACCACTGTACTGCGCCTGGGTGACAGAATGAGACCCTATCTCTAAACAATAGAAAAAAAATTAAAAACGTCACAAGCTATGTAGCATTTATTTATTTCTGTGTCGCTTTTATTTATTTATTTATTTTTTGAGACAGAGTCTCATTTTGTTGCCCTTGGTACAGTGCCGTGGGATCACAGCTCACAACAACCTCAAACTCCTGGGCTCAAGCGATTCTGTGGCCTCAGCCTCCTGAGTATCAGGCGCCCACCACAACACCTGGCTATTTTTAGAGACGGGTTCTTGCTTTTGCTCAGGCTAGTCTTGAACCTGTAAGCTCAGGCAATCCACCCCCCTCTGCCTTGTAGAGTGCTAGGATTACAGGTGTGAGCCACTGCTCCCTTCTGGGTAGCTTTTAAATGACTGCATATCTCAGCATCTCTCGTAGAAAAGTTTTTCCTGAAAAATAAAGAAGGTGGAAAGAAGAACAGGGTTAAAATAAGCCAGGGTATTCATATATAAAAATGGAAAAAGAGAAAAAATGTCTCCTGGTTCTAATGTGATCCACGGCTAGGGGCTGGACCTGTCTCCCAACTGTGATGGTGTTAAGAGGCGGCACCTGTGGCTCAAAGGAGTAGGGTGCCAGCCCCATATACCAGAGGTGGCAAGTTCAAACCCAGCCCTGGCCAAAAACTGCAAAGAAAAAAAAAAAAAAAAAGAGGTAAGGCCTTTAGGAAGTGATTCAGTTGTTGCGGAGAACTCCCTCATGGATGGGATTAGGGTCCTCAGAAGAGGGCTAGAGGGAGGGAGTTTATCCTTTATTGCTCTTCTGCCATGGAGGACACAACGTGCCCCTCTCTGCAGGATACAGCCACAAAGATAACGACATGCTGAACCTTCGCCAGACGCTGAACCTTTTGACACCTTGAACTGAGACTTCTCAGACTCCAGAACTGTGAGGAAACACATTTCTGTTCTTTATACATTACCCAATTTGTGGTGTTTGGTTAGAGCAGCACAAAGGGATTAAGACATTAATCTTTCAGCTGACTGTTTTCTAACTTTTTTTTTTTTTTTTTTTCCTGGAGACAGAGTGTCATTTTGTCGCCTTTGGTAGAGTGCTGTGGCATCATAGCTCACAGCAACCTCAAATTCTTGGGCTCAAGGGATTCTCTTGCTTCAACCTCCCAAGTAGCTGGGACTACAGGTGCCTGCCACAGTGCCCAGGTAGTTTTTTTTTTTCCTTTTTCTTGCTCAGGCTGATCTTGAACTCCTGAGCTCAAGCAATCCTCCTGCCACAGCCTCTCAGGGTGCTGGGATTACAGGTGTGAGCTGCTGCGGCCAGCCTGTTTTCTAACTTTAAGCACAATGGTCTTAGGGCAGAGTTGGTGGACTTTGACCAGGGTAGTAAAAGAACCTGGAGGCTCATGGGCAGGGCCTGTCCTGAGGGAACTCTGTTTGGAATCCATCTCAGTGATTTTTAATTTCCTAATGTATGGATTTAGGGTATCAATCCCATAGGAAAGAGCCTCTGCAGTTGATCCATGATCCCACAGTAGGACTGCGACGGATGTCATTTTGCCCAGTAGAAAAAGGCCCCATGTTCCCTTCCACGCCTGCGTGAGTTCCCGAAACCCTCAGGAGGTTGTTGGGACTGTTTTTTCCTCTGCTGTTACACCTTGGTGACTTCAGACTTCACAGATGTAGTCGATCCTGGCTGGGGCTTCTGCTCTTTCTCTGATTTGCTCCACTTGCTTCAATCTTCCTTCTTGTATGTTACAGAGTTTAGACTTTCCTTTAAAATACTTTAGCATACCTAGTGTGAGAGTAGCCCTGTGCCAGTCAGCTTACCCTGTGGCCAATGGTGGGGGCACAGAGCAGCATGCACGTCCCCGCACAGCGAATCAGACTCCAGACAGAGGTGGCTCCTGCACACCCCTCCTCTGATCTCTCGAGGTCACCAGCAAATAATTTGCTGATTAACACCCTGGTATCAAAAATGGATTTTTTTGGTTAGGCGCCTGTAGCTCAAGCGGCTAAGGCACCAGCCACATACACCTGAGCTGGCAGGTTCAAATCCAGACCAGGGCCGCCTAACAACAGTGATGGCTGCAACCAAAAAATGGCCGGGTGTTGTGGTGGGCGCCTGTAGTCCCAGCTACTTGGAAGGCTGAGGCAGGAGAATCACTTGAGCCCAGGATTTGGAGATTGCTATGAGCTGTGATGCTACAGCACTCTACCCTGGGCGACAGCTTGAGGCTTTATCTCAGAAAAGATTTTTTCTTTTTTTTATTAATATTAAATCACAGCTGTGTACATTAATGCGATCATGGGGCACCATACACTGGTTGTATAAACAGTCTGACACATTTTCATCACACTGGTTAACACAGCCTTCCTGGCATTTTCTTAGTTATTGTATAAAGACAATTATATTCTACATTTGCTAAGTTTCACGTGTACCCTTCTAAGATGCACCACAGGTGTAATCCCACCAATCACCCTCCCTCTGCCCACCTCCCCCCTCCCTCCCCTCCTTCTCCCTTCCCCCTATTCTTAGGTTATAACTGGGTTATAGCTTTCCTATGAAAGACATAAATTAGTTTCATAGTAGGACTGAGTACATTGGATACTTTTTCTTCCATTCTTGAGATACTTTACTAAAAAAATATGTTCCAGCTCCATCCATGAAAACATGAATGAGGTAAAGTCTCCATCTTTCTTTAAGGCTGCATAATATTCCATGGTGTACATATACCACAAGTTATTAATTCATTTGTGGATCGCTGGGCACTTGGACTTTTCCCATGACTTAGCAATTATGAATTGGGCTGCAATAAAAACTCTGGTGCAAATATCTTAGTTATAATATGATTTTTGGTCTTCTGGGTATATGCCTAGTAGAGGAATTATAGGATTGAATGGCAGATCTATTTTTAGATCTCTAAGTGTTCTCCAAACATCTTTCCAAAAGGAATGTATTAATTTGCGTTCCCACCAGCAGTGTAGAAGTGTTCCCTTTTCTCCACATCCACGCCAACATCTCTGGTCTTGAGATTTTGTGATATGGGTTAATCTTACTAGAGTTAGATGATATCTCAAAGTAGTTGATTTGCATTTCTCTGATGATTAAGGATGATGAGCATTTTTTCATATGTCTGTAGGCTGTGCACCTGTCTTCTTCAGAGAAGTTTCTCTTCAAGTCTCTTGCCCAGCATGCGATGGGATCACTTGTTCTTTTCTTGCTTATACGTTTGAGTTCTCTGTGGATTCTGGTTATTATACCTTTGTAAGAGACATAACCTCCAAATATCTTCTCCCATTCTGAGGACTGTTTGCTTGCTTTACTTACTGTGTTTTTGGCTGTGCAGAAGCTTTTTAGTTTGATCAGGTCCCAGTAGTGTATTTTTGAAGCTGCTTCAATTGCCAGGGGGTCCTCCTCATAAAATATCCACCCAGACCGATTTCTTCAAGAGTTTTCCCTGCACTCTTTCTTAAACTGATAGAGGCCATCTACAGCAAACCCACAGCCAATATCGTATTGATGGAGTTAAAATGAAATCATTTCCACTCAGATCAGGAACCAGATAATGTTTCCCATTGTCTCCCCTGCTCTTTAACATTGTTATGGAAGTTTTAGCCATCACAATTAGGGAAGAAAAGGCAATCAAGGGTATCTATATAGGGTCAGAAGAGATCAAACTTTTGCTATTCACAGATGATATGATTGTATACCTGGAAAACACTAGGGATTCTACTACAAAACTCTTAGAAGTATCAAGGAATATAGTAGCATCTCAGGTTACAAAATCAACATTCATAAATTGGTAGCCTTTATATATACCACAATAGTCAAGCTGAAAAAAACAGTTAAGGACTCTATTCCATTCACAGTAGTGCCAAAGATGTTGAAATATTTGGGAGTTTATCTAACAAAGGATGTGAAAGATCTCTATAAAGAGAACTATGAGACTCTAAGAAAAGAAATAGCTGAAAATGTTAACATAATGGAAAAACATACCAAGCTCATGTCTAGGAAGAATCAACATTGTTAAAATGTCTGTACTACCCAAAGCAATATATAATTTTAATGCAATTCCTATCAAAGTTCCATTGTCATATTTTAAAGATCTTGAAAAAAATACTTCGTTTTATATTGAATAAGAAAAAACCTCGAATAGCCAAAACATTACTCAGAAATAAAAACAAAGCAGGAGGAATCACACTACCAGACCTGAGACTGTACTATAAATCGATAGTGATCAAAACAGCATGGTACTGGCGCAAAACAGAGAAGTAGATGTCTGGAACAGAATAGAGAACCAAGAGATGAATCCAGCTACTTACCGTTATTTGATCTTAGACAAGCCAATTAAAAACATTCACTGGGGAAAAGATTCCCTATTTAAAAAATGGTGCTGGGTGAACTGGCTGGCAACCTGTAGAAGACTGAAACTGGACCCACACCTTTCACCATTAACTAAGATAGACTCTCACTGGATAAAAGATTTAAACTTAAGACATGAAACTATAAAAATACCAGACGAGAGTGCAATGTCATTTCTTACAATTCTTTTAACTTAACATTTTTTCTATGTTTATTTCTCCCCATTAATTCTTATATTATTCCTTTACACACACACACTCTCTCTCTCTCATGATTTTGTTATTTGTATTCCACTTATAGACCATTAATAGATTAAAATCTCCAGGAAATCAGCTGTGATCATGTTACTCGTCAGTCAAACTCCTTCACATTTTCCAATTGCTTATAAAATGAATTCCAATGTTCTCACCCTGTCATCCAAATCTCTCTACTATAAGACTCACCTTACATTTCCTGCTTTTATTCTCAAGACTCCACCAAGCATTTTACATAGGTTGCTTTGCCCTTAGTTGAAAAAAGTGCTGGAACCAATGATGAATTTGTTACATAGGATTTGATGGGGACATTGTCCTTTACATCTTTTATAGTTCCTCATATAAATATTCACATAAATATTTTGAACATCTGGCATGTTTTCTTCAAATGTACAATGAGAACTATGCAATTACCTAGGTTTCCTTATCATTTGGGTCACAGCCATTTAAAAGTCATATTCCAATCTAGTGAATGTGTAGGATTTTAGAAGCTCCTTATTTTCCTTTCTATTCAATCTTCTGTGTTGACATTTTATTATCATTTGCGTATTTAATCACCCATGTATATAATTATTAATGTTTTCCTTTTTATAACTATCTTTAACAGTATGTCTCCACAAATGGTCTCTATCTCTTATAAAATGAAGCAAACTTACAAAAATGTCAAATTCCCTTCTGAATGACCATTCTTTAAACTTTTAAATCTCTGTGCCTTTTTTATTTTTTCTTAGCCTAAATTACCTCCACACCACTACCACTATCCCATCACCTAAAATACTTTACTCTCTGTACTCCAATTATCAAAATTATACTCTTCCTTGAATGTTAATTTTTTATAACATTGTTCTCACATCCACCCTCCCCCAGGTGAATGAAACTTATGTAAAATTCACCTTCAAGTAACAGAAAACTTGGTGAATGAAGTTCTCATCCTCTGTGCTCTTCTAGGACTATGGGTTTTTCTCCCAGGCTGTTGCAGGATGACTGCAACAGCACCAGGCGTCACATTCAGCAGTGGGAATGCCAAGGAAAAAGGAATCCAGGGGGGAGTGAACCTTCTACAAAAGTGTAGAAGTCTGTTCTATCAATCATTGGCTAGTGGGGACTGCATCTGCTTTCCAAAATTATGCACAGGAAGGACTGAGATTCCCAGGATTGGCTTAGACCAATCAACTTGAATTCTCTGAAGCTAGGTATGAGGTCATCTCCCCTGGAGCCCACAATTGAGGGGTGGATACAAACTAAAATCAAAGATTTGTTAGGAAGAAAAATAGGGGGGAATACATACCTATTAGGTAGCTTGATGATCTGTAATTACTCTGTAATTATGATTTCTCCCTCCCAGAATCTTGTTGGTTGTACTCTTTATAATCCACCTTATAATTGCTTATGTACTTATCTGTGTACAGTTGTCTGTGTATAGTTGCTTGTGTAGTTATCTGTGTACTTATTTTACTCTGCTTCCTGCTGACATTAAGTTTTCTGACAATACAAACTAGCCGAGTGTCCACACAGTACCCTGGAGAGTGGCCAGCTTTAGTAGGCACTTGGTCAGTGCATGTTTAGCTAAATTCCTGTTTCCTTCTGGATATCTTGGGTGTGATAACTGTGCCTCTATGGATGTGTATACATAGCAGATGCTTCTGTGCCCCTTCATGTTTGTATGTGGGTGCCTGCCTCCTAAGAACTACCACCCACTGGCCCACAGCTATAAAGATGTTGCTATAAACTTAGGTTCATGAAGTCCTGTCCTTTGATTTCCCTATAATGAAAATGAATCCCACATCCATAAGTATACACTCACCTTGTCCCTTTTCACACCCATTTTTAGAATAGCTGGCAGGAGCTAGGCACAAAGTAAGGCCAGAGGACAAAGCCTTTCTCTGTGCAAGGGTGACTGGCTCACACCTGGGTCTGGTCAAGCCAGTGGCCCAGGCCTCATTAGCACCGTATTCTAATCCTTCAGAGTGCTCCCAGCAAGACCTCCCGGAGCAACAAGAACAGCAAGTACTCTGTGCCCTACAGGGGCAGGCCGGCCAGGAGGGCCCAGGGAACATCTGATAGGATCCTGCACCATAGAGTGGCTGCAAAATATTCAATGAAGAAAGAAATCCCCACCACCTTGCCCAGCCCTCGAGATACAACATTGGAAGAAAAACATCTCTTTCCCCCAGCCCCAACAGCAACAGTAAAGCTACAAACAACTCCAGTGGCTCTTTCCTCCCACAGTGTGAGCACAATCTGAGTATAAGCAGACTATTGTTTCTAGGATCCAATGAAATATTTTATTTATTTCAATTAGAATTCATCCTAATCGGTTCTTTTGAAGAGGGATACTCTGGAATACACAAACATGACTTTCTTCTCTATCATGGAAGAAAAGATACCCTGTCATTTGGACAGAGGGGAAACAAATTAAAAAACTCTAGTTAAATTCCTGAGAAGCAAGCCTGACCACATTTCTGGCAAAAATACCACTGATTTGCTATTAAAGACAGTGAAGTACTTTTAAGCATTAATGTCTGACCAGTTGGCAGAGGGGGGATGGTCAGTATGCATCCCCCCAAAAATATTTGGGGACTCACAAAAAGCAGAAAAACCTCTAGGCTGCCCACCCAAAAAGATCACTTCTGGGAATGCTAGACTAAGGTCAGGAACATAAAATTTGTTTAGGAGTTTGGAGTTTAAATCTTAACCAGTCTCCAGCACATCTCTCTGAAGTTGAAGATGCCAGTTTTTCTCAACCCAGTGCCACATCGGAAGCTAACGCCCTGGCATGGTAAACTGTGTTGAGAGACACCATCGAGCAGGGTACAAGTCTTAATTTGACTTCTTTGTATTGTATTAATATTCTACCTTTACTTCTGGACAAATGGGCTTCAGATAAAGGACTCATTTTTTTTTTTTTTTTTTTTTTTTTAAAGAGGTGGTTTGGGGGAAGAGGAGTGCAATCCCTTTAGGTTGTTTATACTTATGGTATTTTTAAAAAACAATGTGTTATTTCTATTAGAATCAAAACTAGGAAATCTAGGTACCAATATGATAAAGACAGAATGAATGAATGAACCAATGAATACAGTTTAGGATCTGCCTGGTACTCTGACATGGACAAGAGTTAGCCTCTCTGAGTCTCAGTTTCTTCATTCAGAAGTTGAGGTATGCAATTGTTTCTCCTTTGAAATATAATGAGGATTTGGTGTAATAATGCACTATGCTTAGGATAATGTTAATACATTGTAATAACCCAAAAAATTTTGGTCACTCTGATTTTTTGTATTGACCGGGCTTCCTCTTTCCATAACAATAGGAGTCTCCGCCTGGAAGCAACTCTAAAAATACTGAACACAAAGATATGTCTTGATGATTGAACCATTATCAGTAAACGGTTCTTCAGTACCAAGTGGAAAATATTAACTGCGTCACAGAAAAAAAAAAAAAAAGCCTCTACCCACAAGAAAACCCAGATACCTACAGTAGGCAGAAAGCGGCCAGTCATTTGCCCCTGATTTTGGCAGAGAAATTTAATTGAAAACTAGATCTACAGGATCAGAACTGGCTGTCAATGAAGTAGGGAGTAACAACAGCCAGATTAAGGGGGAAGAATTTCCAGACCCGGACACCAGCTGAACATCATGGTGCTTGACCTCAAGGCAGATGAGGAAGGTGAGTACTGAGCTGACCAGGAGTCCAAAGAGCTGGACAGACAAATGTTAAAAGGATTTTACTTTCATTTTTTCTGAAGCTAATATTTGGGAAAGAATCATAGTCTCTCTCTTTTTCCTTATACTTTCCTCTCTTTCTAGTATCTCTTTGCCTTCTCTACCCTGGCTCTAAACCCTCCCATATACCCCAGGGCGGAAGCACATACACGGACTCTAAAAATAGTTAATACTTCTGTATTGCTTACCATGTGCTCAGTGCCATTCCAAATGTTACAAGACTATGCATTATCAGAGTAACCCTTTGAAATAGGTACTATTTGTAGTTTCATATTTAGAAATGAGGTGGCAAGAGAATAATTTTCTTGCCCAAGGTCATAGCGGTAACAAGGCACAGAGCCTCTATTGAAACACAGAATGTCTGGCTCCAGAGTCTGTGATCTTAATGTTGCCATTCTGTTACATTAAATGTGTAGCAAACGTGGCAAATATTCATAACTCATTCAACAGATATTCACTAGGGCCTACAAAGATAAGGTACAAAAATGAAGTCTTTGATTTCAAAGTCATTAGGGACATTATAATAGGCGTATGGTAACTATATATAAAGTAACAAGGGCTGAGTAATAAGGTGCAGGAAAGAAGAAATTACTCCAAACTTTCCTGAGAAAAGTTTCCTGGAGAAGCTGAGATTTAAGTTGGGGTCTGAAAAATGAAAGGGTAAAATTCAGATTTTGACAGGTGGCATGAAAGGGCATAGAAGGACAGTCATTTTCATCCATATTTGATACTAGAATCACGTGAGAATATTTTTAAAATACTAATATTTGAGTTAATACTGATGAAAAATACTGATGCCTGAGATGTTCTACATACTCACGAGAGTGGCTAAAGTTAAAAAGTCCATGGGGAGCGCCTGTGGCTCAAGGAATAGGGCACCAGCCCCACATGCTGGAGGTGGCAGTTTCAAACTCAGCCCCAGCCAAAAAAAAAAAAGGCCAGCAGTACCAAGTCCTTGAGGACGTGGAGCAGCTGGGCTTCTCAACACTGCTGGCAGGGATGTAAACAGTAAAACCACTGGAGAAACAAATTATACTTGTCCATACTATGGAATTCTACTCAACAATAAAGAGGAACAAATATTAATGTATTCAGCAACGCAACTGATTATGTCACTATGAGATCTTGAATAGGTTTCTTATTTACGGATTTAATAAATTTCTGTTTATCAATCTATAAAATCAAGTGTTGGGCTGAAGGATTTCTCAGACTCTTTCTAGCTTCTACCTATTTCTTCACATCCAAAAAAAATTGAGCCTATGAAACAACACCATTTTGAAAGTAATAACTACAGCAGGCCTCAAGGGTCCTGGATCTGGAAATCGGTCAAGACACATGCCTGATATTCTTTCTTCCTTTCTTCTTCAAGGGTCACCTGGTGCCATGGAGAAATTTCCGTGATTTCATTCATTCTGTAGACTTATTTCTTCTGCTTTTTATCTTATGCCCTAACATGGCAGCATCAGCTCCCTAGTCTATAGCTGAAGCTAAAAGCTTTAAAAAAGTTACAGCATATTAGCTTGGTTTCTCAAATTTGAGAAATAAATGTATCATATTTCCCAACTTTAATATGGACCTTACTCCACTGAGTATCAGTCCTGCTGATTTATCATTGTGGGGCTATTGATGGGGTGGGTAACAGGAAGTGTAATATTTAAGACTACCCCTTCCTGTGCAGGGCACACAATGTTATCATCTAGTACACAAGCATTCTGCTCATTAATTTTTCACTTTGCAGTGTTGACAATTGATCCCACTAGCCTTGGGGCTCTCTGCTGTCATTGTCAGAATAGAACTTTTGAACATTTGTGTGTGTGTGTGTGCCTGTGAATGTGTACTGTGTGAGAATGTATGTTATCCATATGGATGTGTGCTCCATATGGATGTAAGCAGAAACATTCTGCTCCTGCTTACTGCATTTTCTTTGAAAACAATTATCAAATGATAAAACATTTTAGGAGTATCAAATTTTCTCAAATAATAGATTTGTAAAAATAAAGAGGTATTTTTTTAAAGATATTATTCTTATCTCTAACAAGAAAGTAAATATTTTTACACCTGGCTGTGTGGCTATATCGGTAACTGTTTTTGATTTGTGCAGCAAAACCACAACAAAGCAGTAATTACATGGCCTTAAACATAGTTGATAAAATTGGAGGTGACATCTGATAGTTTGATACTTAAAACAGCCACAGTTTGAGAAGTCTGAGAAATGGAAACAAACATTTCCAGGCAACAATATGCCAAGACAGAGATTCATTCCGTTCCAACAAAAAGCCAAAGCATCATTAACAGAACAAACAACAACCCAACAAAAAAAACCTTTTTGCTGCAACAGAGATGTTTTATAAAACCTAACCCAACAGACAGTTTTGTAAGTCATGCATTGAATTAGAATCTCAACCCATGGAGGTTTTATAAACACATAGATCCATACAGTAGCAAGTAAAAGCAGAAAAGTCTAACACTGCAGAAAATGAAGTTGTCTAAGACTATAGAGTTTGCTTTGCACAGAGAGACTTAGGATTTTTTTGCAATTAGTTTCTGACACATGAATATGAGTAAAGGTCTAAGAAGAAGAGGATACAGACAAAACAAAAGAACAGACACAGCCATTCTAAAACTGGTATTTACACTACAGTGAATAGGGATTCATAGCTATAAAATAAGAACCACACCTTAATTCTGTTACTCTGTGTCATGGGTGGTAACTGTGTGTGCACACAGGTGTATACAGATGGGCACATATCTATGCTTAAGGTGACTGTGTCCAGGTAGGTGATTCAGAGGGCATGCTTGGTTTCTGTTAGCCAGCCCTTTTTGTTGTCTTTATAAAGAACTCCTTTGGGTACCAGGAAGAGAATTGAGTGTGCTGCCTGCTGTACCTGTCACACTGTGTCTGCTTGTCTGTGTCTGTCTCTCCTTCTCTTTTTCTTTGTTTCAGTGCAGGAAGAACTCAAATATCCTCCCTGGCATTTCCATGCTAGTATCATTTGCCACAGTAGCATTTGAGTTTCTGTGAGGGTAGAATATGCCCCCATGTGACTCATATCAACTCTTTGTGGTCGTTAACCCTTCTTCAGGCTGTGATGTAGTACTGCTGGTATGAAATATAAAATTACTTACTAAAAAACAATAAAAAAAAAAAGTCCCCAATAAACAGAAGTAAAAGCCTGGCATCTCTGGACTGTACGCATCACCATAGCATCAGCGGCTGCTTCCTTAGCCAGTGGCAGGGCAGTAAATCTGGGAGCTTGGCTGTGCATCTGTGGTGTGGTTAGGAGGCTGCCAGGACAGACCAGGATGACATTGGGTGAAAAATGAGTTACTGACCAGCTAAGGTGACTGTCTAGCTCCAAAGGTTATGGCAATATAATCATCCTCTCTCCTGCTCTACAAGGGAAACTCAATATTGCCTTAATTACTTTGCTCTTGTTATCCATTGTATTCCCAATGCAACATCACATCCAGAAAAATAAATGAGTGGACCATTCACTTATTACATACATAAATGTAGGGGTGACACCTGTGGTTCAGTGGTTAGGGGACAGGCCCCATATACTAAGGGTGGGGTTTTGAACCCAGCCCAACTACAAACAAATGAAAAAAAAAAAAAAAAATAGCCAGGTGTTCTGGCAGGCGCCTATAGTCCCAGCTACTCGGGAGACTGAGGCAAGAGAATCGCCTAAGCCCAGGAGTTGGAGGTTGCTGTGAGCTATGGTGCCATAGCACTCTACCGAGGGCAATAAAGTGAGACTCTGTCTCTAAAAAAAAAAAAAAAAACATAAATTTTATATTGTCTAAGAGGGCCCATATGCTTTGATCCTGTAAAGAGGATTATGGTATTTGACAGAAGTTTTTCATCTACATCTCCAAAGGCCTGGCCCAGGACACAGGGATTAAACTATTACTATTAAAATCAAGTTTGACTAATCTTCTGGGGGCAAAAGAATTTTAAAAACTGTTCCCCCCAAAACTTTAGCCAGATCCATCAGAAAGGAAGTTGACTGACTTTGAGCTGATCCTTTTTCATCTGGGAAGGAGTCTTCGGAAATCTCCAGAGCCTCACCTTAGAGTTTCCCAGTGGGCTCACTTCTTCATCTTATGAATGTATACCCTTTACCCTATGGTCCCCAAAAATTGTTTTGCTCATTTAGGTCTCTAATACTTGCCAGGCTCAAATATTATACACTGGTCTTCTTAGGAAGTCTTGTTTAACCTGACAAGAGTAATTATGCTTCACTTTATTTTCGTTTGGTAATAGTGAGAGGGAAGGAAAAGAAGTGGAGTCATTCTTTGACCTTAAGGAAACCAGAAGAAGCTACTGGGTTGGCTCAAGAAAGACTGATGGATTAGAAAACAGAATTCTCACAAAGGTTCCCATTTTCAAGAAAAATAGTCCTTTCAACATTTCTTTTAGATGAACAAAATAAGATGCACAAAATAATTCCAGTAAACAGAGATAGCCATCATTAAAACATTAGGGTATATATCTATATGTATATAGAGACACTTTTATTGATAAATGTGATTATTAGCTGTTAGTAGTGGGTTTGAGGGTAGTAATATTACTCCCTGAGACCATATAAGTCAGTGGGAGCAGCACCTCCACATAATAATGCTGCATCAGGCCAGGGTACATGTGACGCGACTTGTCTTCTTGTGCACAGCTCTCTCTGCTCCAAAAGTGCCAACTGTTTCCTTTCAACCCTGATACTTAATGCCTTTTTCAGTAAAAGTCATCACTGTAAAAAGGGTAAAAGTAAAGAGCAAATCCAAATGAAACAAAAAGGTAAGCTCAGGCGTAGGGGATAGTTTCTTCGTCAAAAGCCATCCATCACGATGGTAAGACTTATAACACATTTCTATCAAACTCTTGTGAACCTCAGTCCTTCTGAGGCCTGCTCCTCTCACAGTCCTGTGTTCATGCTTCCCAGCAGACAGTCTCCAGCTTCAAAGGGCTGACATCTGTACCTCCAGATGTTTGTGTTTTATCAGGCCCCTCTTAGCCATTTTGCTCAGGGTGCATGTATGTAAATTATATCATAAATCTTCTCACACTTCATATACTATATCAAGTGAAAAAAATACCAAGTTTACGCAGAGCTCTATTAAGCCTAAGAGATGTAACTTGAGATTTAATGCACTATTTGTAAGGATGTGATATTATTCTTAATCCGTCGATTAATACGAGCTAGCACTACTGTGCGGATTTATTAGAGACCGTATGCTCTTTAATTACCACTGCCTCCCAAAGTTACCACGCTGCACATCTGCAGCCAATGTGGGCTGCCGTTCCTCTGTCCCTGCCTCTGCAAGATCTGATAACCATTTTTTAGCTAGAGATCTTCATGAAGAGTCCATCCCCACTATGCCTCAGAAGAATAATTCAAATAAAATAAAAACAAAAGGAAACAAACAATGTTTTGGGGAGAGTGTACAGAGTAGGGGAGATTCAAGTCAGCAATGTGCCTCTTCTGCTTGGCTTCACGTTAGCTGAAATGCTTTTTAATTGTAGATTGTTAATGTTTGCCTTCCAAAATCTAGCTGTTACAGAAGGATTGAGGAATCTTCCTCTCTTGAAGCAAATGAGAAGGCAGAGAGTGTGCAAACACTGACGCTGCCCTCAGATAAAGACATGCCTTGCTGAATTAAAATCTTTTGGACTACACAATCAAGACAGACATAATTCAGGGGGACTTGGATTAATTTCTTAAAGATTTATACTAAATTTTAAATGAAGTTCTAGTTAATTAAGCATGCCTCTATATTACAAAGGAACAGTTCTTAGAAACTGTTTTCCTCCATTATTGAAATTTAACATTCTTAAGGTCATACATCCCTTTCCTTCAATAGATATAAGAGACATTTGTACCAAGAAAATGGTTTCTAAAATTCTGTATGCTTAACTGAAAGATGGCAGGCAAACTGTGGCAGAAAAAAATGACTTAGAGATTAGGAAACATTGGGAAAACCTCTTTGTTTTTCCTTTGTGTTGGGAAGGACTGAAGGCACATAATCCCCAAAGTACTTTTCTCTCTAAGTAAATGACACCAATTCATTAGTATTGAATTCAAGACATTTATAATCATTTGTGTTGTATCCAGATAGCAATCCGAGGAGGTTGATAAATACCGTTTAGTAGAAACAAAGACCTTAAGAAATGATTAACTCACCAAATACCTTGGAAACAGTTGGAGAAACAGTTTCCTGCTTTAAAAAAAAATTCTTATTAATTCCCCAAAAGTTCTTTAAAACTCTTTCAAAAGTAAAGATTTCAAACATCTCTATATTGAACTCTCTAGATAAGAGTTTAGAAAATCTAGAAGGTCAAGACCAATAAAGCTGAAGAACTTGCTAACAGATTTCAAGATTTATTGTTAAACAAAAGTAGCTAAGACAGCGACATTTCAGCTCAAGGACAGACAAGTAAACCAAAGAGACATGATTGAGAGCCAAGAAACAGATCCACACAGATAGCGTCGCTTGATTTATAATAAAAGTGCCACTACAATCCAGGGGAACAGGATGGTCTTTTCAATCAATGGAGAAAAAGGAAGCCACACCTGTAACTCACACACCACACACAAAAATTAATTTGAGATGGATCCGAGATTTAAATATGAAAGCTGTAAAGTAAACTTACCCAAAGAAAATAAAGGTTATCTCAAGACTTTGAGATAAGTGAACATTTATTAAACTGGAAAAGGAAGGAAATTAACTATAAAATAAATAAATAGCTTTGCATGAAATTTAAAACTTCTACTCTCTGAAAGATAACATTTAAAAAATGATAAAGCAAGCAATAGAAAATTGAAACACAAATATCCAACAAACGACTCATATTGAGAATACTTGTTTATAGGAAATAAAAATTAATTTGAAAAAAGACAACCTAGAGTTTTTGTAACAGGGAAAAGACTTGATCAGACACTTCACAAAGTGGAGTCCATGGCCAATAAACAGATAAAAAGAAGATCAATATGATTATGAGACTGAGAAATGCAAAGAAAAATAAATGATAAGCGAAAAAGAAGCCCAATGCCAAAGAGTATATATTGCACAATCACACTTACATAAAGTTCAAAAACAGGCAAATTTATACATAGTGGTAAAAGATAGAATAGCAGTTACCACTGGGATGTGGGTAGGGGATTAGGGAAAAAGGCTGAAAATCTTGTGTGCCTTGATTTGGGTGGTAATTAGAGAGGTCCAATGTATATGTCTACATCATCAAGTCATCCTCTCAGGATTTGAACCCTTTGTTTGTGAGTTATTCCTCAATAGATAATAATACACTCACATAATATATATCACTTTCAGAAAACAGAAGTGATGCAAGATTAGTGTCGTATTTTTTATTTTGTGTTTTTAGTGAACTGAAAACATTTCCATGAATATAAATCAGAAACCTTCAATTTGTGAGAAAAAAATAATAAATTGAGTTTCCATCATAGATGGACATACTCTTTCTTGGACAGACTTATCTTCTCAAATGAAGCAATGTACAGGGCTCTCTGTTTATTTAAGCCATGTCTAAAAAGTCATGAGAGAAAGGAGAAATTGTTTGCGGTGGGAGCTTACAGATATCGGAGTTCGTATGGTTACATACCAAGTGAGTAGTACATTTGGAGAAACGGGAACATCTGACTAGTGGGACTAGCAGTCTACTTGAGACCATTCTATTTTTCTGTGAGCTGAGGTGAGTACAGTGCTAAATTACAAAGGATGTAAGCCTAAAGCGCTCCCCTTCTATTCTCCAAAGCAGAAGGGGAGCTCATGAAAGCCTAGAAGCAGTAGAGGACTCAACATCCTAAAGCTTTAGAATCTAAAGAAACTGACACTTACATTTATTATTTTTTAAAAATAAGCCTTTAAAAAAATTTACACTCTGCCACTTCAATTTTCTCTTCTAAATGATTTTGGTGCACATCAAAAACAGTGAGAAAATAGTTCCCAAATCCAAGCCTTTCATTTCCTAGATCCTGCAAAGCTTCTGTCCAGGCAATAATATTCCCCACTTCTTATGACTCTTTTCCAGTCTTGGTCTCTCAAGACTGGAGCCCATGAGTGAGGTTGCTGTGAGCTATGATGATGTCATGGCACTCTACCCAGGTCAACAGAGTGAGACTCTGTCTAAAAAAAAAAAAGTAGATCAACAACTATAGGCCCACGTAAGAGAAAAACACAATTAAATCCAAGAAGGGGTGGGGAGGGGAAGGGATTGTTAACTTCCCATTAGGGCACAATATGGGGATATAGGGCACACTAAATGCAACTTGGATTTTATCTTACAAATGCAAACAATATAATCTAATTTTATGTACCTTCATATTAATCCAAAATTTAAAAAAAAAAAAAAAAAACCTGAGACCAGGTTAGATCAGGTATTTATGCCAATACACATCCCACCACTTAAAACAGTACCACCCAGCTGACCCTCAGGCTCATGAGTGAGAAATATATCTGTAGTACCATAAGCAAGAAAAAAATCCATGTTCATCACTGGTAGCAATACTGTGTACAAATGGTTAGACTTTATGTCATGACAGCAAAGAAAGACTGTCTTTGCCAGAAGAGATATAATATCTCTTCTGAAACTCATTTAACTCACGTGGAACTCATCTATCCAACTCCTTTACCTGGCCAATTTGCTTCAAATAGTCCAATACTGTTGGAATAGCAATGTCAAACTTTGCTGCTAATTCACATGTATGTTGAAATGGATTTGCTTCCACTACAGCTTTCAGTTCATCATTATTCACCTTGGTTTCAGTTCACCCACATGTCTCATTTTCAAGATTAACATCATCAGAACAGAACTTCTCAAACGTTTCATCAACATACTGTGCATCCATCAGCCACATTGTTCCCAAATTCTCAGTTGATACTTCCAGTTATCTATGCTACATTGGTTCCACAAAAGAACTGATACTTAAAAATAACAAGATTTTTCTTTTCTTATCCATGATTTCACAATAAGAAAGATAATCACAAGCTGAAATGTGCCTTCGGAAGAATGAGGATGTACCTTCACAATAAAAATGAAACAAAAAGTGTCAAAGTGAAATGTCAGAGATGTCAACTATCAGACTTAGTACTTGAGGAAATCAGACATTTCATACTGAATAACCTAATAGAATGTCAGCTCTCATCCAAAGCGTCCCTCATACTCAAGCATTCTGATCATACATAAAGCGAGTCACAAGAAACATCATTTATAAGCAAAAAAGTAAACTTGCTTTTAAAGAAATTAGAGTATATTTATGGGCCACAATTTTCATTTTATAGTTAGGATGGAAAATGGCAATTGAGAGGCTAGATTCTCTCTACAGCACAATTCAAGGAAGTTGTAAAGGACAGGAGCCTGTGTTTTTATCATGAACCATGTCTTCATAAGAATGAATTGTGCAATATCCTAGGCGAGTGATGACTCATTTGTGACACATGTAGGACAGAGAATCATCAAGTTATTAAAGTCTCAAGACTTCTTTGTTCGATGAGTAGGTAAATTCACTTCTAAGTCAGAATAGCCAATCAGTCATTTCTTAATCAGGAAGTCACAACCACATATTAAAATGTTGTGATCAAATGGAAGAGAATAGGGAATCCAGAAATAAATTCATACATCTATCGTGAATTTATCCCCGCAAGGGGGGCAAAAAAGATACAGTGGGGAAAGGACAGCTTCTTCAATAAACAATGTTAGGGCCTATAATCATCCCTTTGAGGATACAGGGAGTCAGCAAGGGACTTCTGGACCCCAAGAGAAGGACAAAAACAGCGGAAAACTGGCAAGTGGTTGTGTGTGTTCGATCGACCTAATCCCGCCGGCAACTGTCAGTAAAAGCAGCAGTGAGAAAGCAAACCGGAAAGACCTTACCTGTGAACCGTTTTGGTGTTTTTGGACTTGGCACTCAGTTGAACTGCCTTGGGGAGAGCTTCAGGAGTGGGGAGAGCTTCAGGAGTGCGGAGAACTTTGGGCTTTGTCAGGGGCCCCAGACAGAGCCGCTGAGCTGGGCTATAGGGAGCCATTGAGAGAACTTCCACAGCAAGCTCCGCCCTCAGGGTCCCAGACAAAGGATAGGGCGGGCCTAGTAACCTACTGACTGAGCAGCCTAAAGGCGGGTACTGAGCTGCCTTACAGCCATAACCCTTAGGGGCAGAGTGAGCCGGTTTTGGCACACTGGAGCCTTAGACTGTTGCCCTGGGCAGGGTGCCATGGCATCACAGCTCATAGCAACCTCAAACTCCTGGGCTTGGTGCCACCTGCACCTCCATAAGAGCTGTGCCATGACCCTGCACCAACCGGGCCTCTGCATGCCCTGACCAGGAACTGCGGAAGCCCTGACCCCTGCATCCTCCCTCCGGTGTTCTCCCAGCCTCCACACTGGCCCGCTCATCTATCCAGGGATACTGGTAGCCAGTGCCCTCTGGAGCCCTCCTTGCCTCTGTGCAGAGCCCTTCTCCTGGCCAGAAACTGCTTGAGCCTTGGGCTTTTTGTGCCAAAATACTGGGTGCCAGGCACTCCCAGAACCATGCCACCACCCCCTGCCCTGTTGCTGGATCTGGGTGTGTCACATGCCAGAGCTGCTTCCACAACCAGAATTCCCTAGCTGAAGCAGCCCCAGAGGAACTACACAGGGTCACTCCCTACAAAGATACAGCAACAATACAGTGATCCAGCTGGGGTCTAATCTTGGAGAGACACTTCCCCAACTCTAGGACAGCCAGAGGCATCAGGGAAAAACAATCATGAGGCGAAATCAACAGAAAAACTCTGACAATATGAATAATCAGAGTAGATCAACTCCCCCAAGGATCAATAGGGCAGACACAGCACAAGATCCCATGCACAAACAAATAGCTGAGATGTCAGAAATCGAATTCAGAATCCGGATAGCAAATAAGATTGAATTAGAACTCCAAGCAGTAACCCAAAAGATAACTCAAGAATTCAATGAATTCAAAGACCAAATGACCAAAGATTTTGACACATTGAGACAAGAAGTTGCATCCCTCAAAGATCT
>CAUYPK010137823.1:0-28354 GCA_963574355.1 Loris lydekkerianus
CTTAGCACAATAACTAAAAAAATGCCAGGAAGGCTATGTCAACCAGTGTGATGAAAATGTGTCAAACGGTTTATGAACCTAGTGTATGATGCCCCATGATCATATCAATGTACACAGCTATGATTTAATAAAAAAAAAAAATGTTTAGACGGGTAACTATTAGTATATTTGAAAGAAGGCCAGATTATACTATGATTATTCAATGTTGCAGGGAAAGAGGGGAATTTATATTCATGAAAGGTTTTAAGAAAGAAAAGAGTTAATAAGGAAAAAGAAGACTTTAAAAACCCCTCCCAAATCCCTTTTACATCTAAACTTAAAAAAAAATTTTTTTTATTACTTCTTTATTTTTTGCCCCAACAACAACCAAAAAAGACTTTCCAAAGGAAGTGGTGGAAGAAACCCCATTGCTTGAAACATTAAAAACCAGATGGTCCAAAGCCCCAGTAAATATTCATGCGGGATCAATCCTTCACTTGGTGAAAGTGAAAGGACCTGACTAGTGTAATATGTGTTTTGAATCTTTAGCTTAGCAAAGCTATGAAAATAAAAATTCACTTTTCCCTTAGCACTCCTCTGCACTGATGCAGCATTCGTTGTTGACTTCTGTTGGAGCTGGCCAGGCAGGAGTTGCCTGTTTCCTTGGAAGTCTCTCCTGCTAGCTCCCTTGTTCTGCAAGTTTATCACATTTGTCTCCCTGCCCTTCTCTCAAGTGCTTCTCCTAAGAAAGGTTTTGCATTTGCCAGAGCCAGAGGCGTTTTGCAATTTTTTTGTTAAATTTTTTGGTTTAGGAATACTGTACTTGAGGACAGTATAAACTTGGATCTCACACTCAGGCCTGGGGTTTTAATTTCTCACAGGAAGGTTCCCTTACCCGATCACCCCAGGCCTGAAAGACAGAAAGCTCCTGTGGCTTGCCTGAGCTGGTGGGGGTCTCACTTGGCTCTCTGTGCTTCTCTCGGCCCAAATCCTTATCTTCTGTATCCATGAAGATGTTAAAACTCCATGCTCAAGCCCACCCTGCAAATGGTCAGTGTGTTACTTTGAACAAGTGGGCAAACAGATCTGTTTCTGCTTAGTCGACAATGTTGCCATAAGTGATCGATTATTGCAAAAACACTACAACAGAGACTTAATTTTAAGTGCTTGATTTATAAGCTATAATTCAAGTTATATAAACAAAATTTTGTGTATGTACTCTAGGAAAGGCTCTATACTAGGTATCCAATATCCTGTCTCGAGAGCACCAATGGTCTTTATACTCATAATATTAATTACTTATTAACAAGAAGAAATTTTTGTTGAATTTATGAAGGAAGACATCTTAAATGGTTGCTGAATTTATGAAGTAAGTGATCCTAAGTAGCTGCTTAATACTATAATACTTGGGTAAAAATGATATTTGTATATACAAAGAATTATTCAAAAATATATCAAAATAGAGACCCATCTAAATCCAAATGTAGACTTTGGTTTTATAAACCAAGAATAAACCTTTTGCATTTGAAGTCATGTTAAATCAGGTTAATGTGGTTGCTTTAGAATATGTCTTAAACATGTGGCTGGCATTTCAATCAACTAAAATCCTTTTAATTTAGAGAACTTATTTTATTCCTTGTGCCAATCAATCATTTTCTCTTCCAGAAAGATAGCCAATTTTTGCACTATTCATTTGCAAAGGTTACATGACATAAACATGTGACAGAAGTTGTTTGTTATTAAGAGAAAGAATATCGTCTCAAAGAAATTTGTCATCTGGAAAAAGGAAAAACCACACAAATTCTATTTGTATTGGGGCTTTTTCACTGTTGGCTACATTTGTGACAGCTGATTTTGTATATTAAATATTAACAATATTTGTTTATGCTTGAATGTCCTACAGTAGGATATAGATTTTACTCAAAATATTCCTGTTTAGTTAAATGACATAGTTTAGTGCCAGTTATGAAGAAGCATGGTGTTATGTATTGAAGAAAATTAAGCTAGCACTTTGGTGTTCAAAGTTTAAAGTTTTATTTTACCTTTGAATCTGTAAAATTATTATTTTTAAAGACCAAAAATGGGAAAATATTGGCAATTTCATTTGATTCAAACTAATAAAAACACTCTTGGTAGCAACAGGTATAGGTTTTAGGAAGTCATGTGTATTAATATAAACAGTAAGATTATAATGAACAAGCTATGGAGACAATCTATTTGCTAGAAAAAGAGTTATTGTTGGATTTTTAATATAGGTAACCAAATTAGGGTTATATTTCTCATTTTCAAGAACACTTAATACAATAAAAAACATTGATATGCTTTGTTTTTCCTG
Source organism: Loris lydekkerianus (assembly GCA_963574355.1). Classification (NCBI taxonomy): domain Eukaryota; kingdom Metazoa; phylum Chordata; class Mammalia; order Primates; family Lorisidae; genus Loris; species Loris lydekkerianus. Next base: position 2,315 of record CAUYPK010137823.1, read on the forward strand.
CAGTGGTACAAGGCTTATTTGTAAATGTTCATGTAATTTTGGTGAGATCTACTGTAAAGAACCCTAACTAAAATGTGTTGAATCTTTTGGTTTGGAAAGGATGTATGTGTGAGTCTGTGATTTGTTCTCTTTTGATTTTACTTTTCAATATATGAAAATACCCAGGAGACAGTCTCCTGCTGAATTTTTGGTCACTATGTCATCAGTGCTATGAGTGCACACTGTCAGTTGTTTAAACATTGTTGAATCCCCTGTGGGTTGGCAAGAAGCATCTGGGAGCCAGACTTTTCCTGTGGACACATGCCAAGTAGCGTATTCTATTTCTTCACTCAATTGAACTATATTGAAATAATTTTTCTTCTTGAGTTTTTTAATCCAGAAATTAGTTTCTAAAGCTAAGTAAAGGATCATAGGATAAAACTGTTTATGATAAAACTACCTGAATTCTATCACTAGTTGATAACTACTGTAATTTTATAAATAAGCCATGCAATTAAACTGCATCCAAATAGTTAACACCGTTCTCCTAAGTAAACTGTTCAGGAAAGTTAGTATGTCATTTCATGTATTCTTTTTAAACCAGTGATTTACTCTAAGCAAGGACAATAAACATTGAATGACCCTTTAATTAACTACTATAGTTGGGCTTGCCATTAAATTTACATGTTTGACTGCATTATTTAATTAGATGGAATTAAAACGCTACATTGCATTTTAATATACATAATTATAGTGTAATATTATTTAAACTAAAAATGCCAGGAAATATTTATAAAATGTTGTATTTAACTTTTTTTTTAAATATCTGAACAGTTGTGGTTTGAGATGACAAAGTAAAAATGCTTTGTCATACGCAGACTGGCTAGGAGTTAGTTTTGGGGCATTGACAGTGCATAGTCTCTAGGCCTCTAAGGCAGCAGGGATTTGTCTTCCCAGAGTAGATAATTTACTTTATTTGGTGAGACCTTAAAAAAGTAAGATCTGGTTTGCCCACCATGTACGTTAAAAATACACTGGGTCTTTTATTTAAGAGTAGACATTTGTGTATGTTGGCTTTATTTGTAGAATCCAAATAAGAGAAACTTTGCAAATGAGAGTTCAACCTATCCCTTTAGAGGGCCAAAACTGAACAAGTGTGTTGATTTTTAAGCTCAAATTTGTATATGTACTTTGAAGGACATCAAATACTACTTTGCAGGAATGAATACCAAGACCTGCATCACATGAGTTTTACATACCTAATCCTCCCTTCATCCTCCTGCAGGTTCTACTTGCTTTTTTTGCAGCCTCTATCTTTCTTTCTTTCTTTTTTTCTTTATTAAATCTTAGCTGTGTACATTAATGCAATCGTGGGGCACCATACGCTGGTTATATATACAGTTTAAAATATTTTTATCAAACTGGTTAACATAGCCTTCCTGACATTTTCTTATTTATTGTGTTAAGACATTTGTATTCTACATTTAGTAAGTTTCACATGTACCCTTGTAAGATGCACCGTAGGCGTGGTCCCACCAATTACCCTCCCTCTACCCATCCTATAATTGGGTTATAGCTCTCATATGAAAGCTATAAATTAGTTTCATAGTAGGGCTATGTCTCTTTCTTTAAGGTGGCAGCTCCTTTCTTTAGAAATAGCCTCACTCTAGAAAATCTTTCCTTTTCCAGGGATTATAACATTTTTTTCACAAATTTCTATGTCAAGAAAATACCTCTTACCTTAAGATTTAAAACATCATAAATACATAATTCTAAAAGTCTATTTACTGTCCCTCATAGATTACTTGGAAATTTGTATTTTGAGAGTGCCATTCTTTTGGCCATTCTTGTGCCATTCTTAAAGCACAAAAAGTGCTTTAATTTTCTGTATTTTTCATGTCTTACAATAATTAAATCTGTTTAAAAAAAACTATAGATATCTTATTCAGGATTAATCAATCTTCTTAGGCTCCTGGCTAAGATGGAAGCTGCTTTCATCTCTACTTGCTCTAGAAAGTGGCCTTACTCTGTTTTTCATCATATTCAGTCTCCAGGAGAGAGGTGATGGGAAATGATTTTTTTCCATTTACAAGTTGCCTTCCAACTAAAAGAAAAATGAAAGGGGCAAATGCCAAGATTTTCACTTTCTGTGGCCATTATAAACCTGACTCTACCTTTTTTTCGGCAGAGTACAGTGATTTCAAGGGAGGTTTTTTGTTTTGTTTTGTTTTTTTAAGATGGTCAGTTAGACAAGTTATTTTTATCATTGAAGAGGATTAAAAATAATACCCTTATTATTAAAAATAAGAATATATGTTAATATGATATCATGACATTAAGTTTCTCATAAGCTGCATGTAATGGCAATAGGTTAAAGTCCTATTTAATTAATTAACAAATATAAGAAAAAGTAATATGTGCAGTGTCTTACACCAGAAAGAAAAAAAAACAAAGTAAACATAGTTCTTCAGACTTGGGCTCTGTAGGTAGACTGCCTGTGTTCAAATCCTAATCCTACTTATTATAGCTGTATACAAGAAACACTTGTTTCTATGCATCTGTCTTTTCACCTATAAAATGAGAATGAGGGCAAACATTCTTCATAGGGTTTTGAATGAGAATTAACTATATAGTTCCTAGTGGTGCTTGATAATCATTATTATAATCACTGTTAAAAATCTCCTATGTGGTGGGCACTGTGTTGACTACTTCACCTTATTTTGTGCTCACAATAATTCTGTAAAGTGGATTTTATATGTCTGTTTTCCAGAAGAGAGAATTGAGGTCCAGAGAGCTTATCTAAGTTTATACAGCTAGTGAAAGAAGGTAACACAAACTTGTAGAATAGGAATTCTGTTAGCATTTATATTCATTCCATTGTACCTTCTGAGAGCATATATGGGATGAATTCCTGCCTTACTGATTCCATTATAATTTATTTTACTTTGGTATTATTTAGTGAGGTATACATACATTTTGAAACTTAATACACAAATGATATTTGAAGATAGAATGGGATTTTTTGTTTTGGGGGTTTTTTTGAGAGAGAGTCTCACTCTGTTGCCCTGGGTAGAGTGCTATGATGTCCATAGCTCACAGCAACCTCAAACACTGGCTTGAGCAATCCTCTTGCCTCAGTCTCAAGAGTAGCTGGGACTACAGGTGTGCGCCACAATCAACACCCAGGTAATTTTTCTATTTTTAGTAGGAATAGGGTCTCACTCTTGCTCAGGCTGGTTTTGAACTCCTAAGCTTAAGCAGTTCACCCACCTTGGTCTCCCAGAGTTTTAGGATTACAGGTGTGAGCCACTTCGCTCAACCGAAAATAAAATGTTCTAATTAACTTAAGTTCAAATAATGATAGAACACTCAAATTTTGAAATCTTATGTAAAAGAAAGCCTTAGAAGATATGGCTCTGAGTTGTTTCTCAAAGTATTGTCCTGGGACCTGCAGCATGGGCTAGGAACTTACTAGAAATGCACATTCTTGGACTCACCCCAAATCCACTGAAGCAGTATTTGGGCAGGGCCCAGCAATCTGGGTTTTAACAAGCCCTCCAGGTGATTCTGATCCCTGCTAAAGTTTGAGAACTATTACTCTAGGTAAAACACATCTTGGTGATATGCAGGGATTTCGATGTGGCTCATAGTATCTGATTCCCAACTGGAAGCTCCATAGTGTAGAGGAAATGTGTGGAGATAATAGAAAAATACAAGTGGGGATATTATTTGAAAATTGTTGAATATTTATATAAATGTTGAGTTTTTATTACTATGTGCTTGATCCCTTTCATTCCTTGGAGTGAAGCCTGCTACGCGTAAGCAGGTGGTAGCCATTACCGTGGGGTAAAGCCAACTAAGCACAACTAAGCACAGAGGATTGAAAGTGACTCCTCACTCTTGGCTTCTCACTGGCTGGGACACACAGAACCAAGGATTACGATGGTTAATTTTTCTAATAGTCAACAACTAGAAATATTCAATTAAGAATTGACACTGAAAATATAGAGAAGGAGAGAAGGCAATAGTCATTAATATTGCATCTTTTTCTTTAGATGTAGTTTAAATATGGAAGTAGGCATATTAAAAAATGAATGAGACTGAAGGATATAGGAAATAAATAGGGAAACTGTTGCCATATCCACATTTAATTTTGGGAAAAAAAAATGGACAAAAGCAATGTATCATGGAATTCATGATAGCCAGTGAAGAAAAGACTGGGCGTTAGATCAGACATGTTTACCTAGACTTTAGAAAGGCAGATTTCAGAAAATTCAGAGGAAGAAGAGGCACAAATTTATAGTTCTGAAGACCAACAAGTATTTTATTTTTTTGTTTTTTAGGCAGTATGTCATTTTATCAGAATTAAATAATATAGCAGACAGAATGAGTGAATTTTATAATCACTGTCCATGTCAGTACCATTGAAACTTCGTTCCTGTATTTAAGTTTGTGAAGTAGATATTTTATTGCTACTCTTTAGACAAACAAGTATTTTAAAATGCCATTCGCATTTTAATTGGGAATGATCCCAATGAGGAAAAATAGGGGAAGAAACTAAAATACATCAGTGTCTTTGTGCTAGTATTGATTGAACAGATGGAACCTATATAAGGGGCATGTATTAACCAATGAAATGGCCAAATAATGAAAGAAAATATAAAAGTAGCTTACATTTATAAATTATGATAAAAATAATAAAAGTGCACAATAGCTATGTGTTTTTGTTTGTTTTAAAAGCTTAATAAGGGTAGTAGTTCAGAGAAAAGAGCTCCGTTTCTATTTGCTTCTTTTGTGTTAAGAATTAGCCTCCAATTGATAAGATCGGGAAGAGAGAACAGAAGCCCAGGATTGGCAAAGATTCAAATAGAATACCTAGCTAGCCAAAATCCATTTTGTTTTTAACCTTTTTTGTTAATAAGCCCTTGGAGAGTTCATAACAGGAGGAAAAGTAGACAAGTGCAGTATTGAGGAATTGAGTGATGGTGGAAGCCTGCACCGAGTCCGTGAAAGCAAAAGCTGCCGGAAGTGATTATTAAACCTTCCTAAACTGGAGATTGAACTGTGTCTTGAAGATGAGTAAAATGTGTCTTCTGGCCCAGGTAAAACCACAGTACATTACAAGAGAACTTGTAAACAGAAGTCATTAAAGTACTTGTATTGATTTTGAGGGAAATATCAAAGATGAGATGTTAGAAGTCTAAATTCTAGCATTTGTATTATGAACTTCTCAAAAAGAGTAGACAGTATGTTAAGTGGGGTTCCCTTGAAACAGATTCTTTTTTTTTTTTTTTTAAACAGACTCTAAAAACAGTTGCATTTGGAAAGTTTATGGATGAGTGATCTTGGAACATACCCTCTTTTGAAAGTGAAGAAGGCAGGATTTGGCTGGGATGATTTCTTAGGATTGTGCTAAATTGAAGCAAAGGGGACTGTATTCTCACATTAGCTAATATTTGGCTCCAGGCTGTTCTTTGGGAGGGGTGTAACCTGGAGTGAAGCAATTCCCTGCAGTTGAGGGCAATTCTTAGCTATGCAGCTGTGAGCCAGCCACAGCCTGAGCCCCAGCAGTTGGGGAATGGCTGAGTTGGTTCTGAAACGGGCATCTGTTTCGCACTACAGGTGGATTAAAAAATTCTAGATAATTTAGGGACTTTGAAGTGAACTCCAGAGAAGCCACTAACATAAAATATTGAAGGGAGTCTTTTTTTTTTTTTTTTTTATAGAGACAGAGTCTCACTTTGTTGTCCTCAGTAGAATGCTATGGCATCACAGCTCACAGCAACTTCTAGCCCCTGGGCTTAGGTGATTCTCTTGCCTAGGCTCCTGAGTACCTGGGACTACAGGCGCCCACCACAATGCCCAGGTATTTTTTTTTTCTTGTTGCAGTTTGGCCTGGGCCAGGTTCGAATGCACCACCCTCGGTCTATGGGGCCGGCGCCCTACTCACTGAGCCACAGGCACTGTCTCAAAGAGAGTCCTTTGTGCTATCTAGAAGTTGACACTGTAATTATTAGCACCCAGTATGGGTTCAAGGAAGTGATGAGACATAGAACTGAATTTCAGCAAAACATGTGGCCGGCATTCTTTCAAAATCTTTTATATATATATATATATATATATATATTTATTTTTAAACATTATGGGTTCATAATAGTTGTATATCTTTATAGGGTACATGTGATGTTTTGATACAAGTATACAATGTGAATTAATCAAATCAGAGTGATTGGAGTCATCACCTCAGACATTTAACATTTGTTTGTGTTAGGGACATTCCAATTTCATTCTTTTAGTTATTTTAAAACTTGTTTATAGTCTCTTTGTTGTGCTATCAAATATTGTTCATTCTATTTAATTATTTAATCTCATGAAATCTTTATACATATGGAAACCACTGGATAACTGACTCTACATTTGTGCCCAAAGGATGCTAATTAATTGATTTAGTGAATGCCTTAGAGCTTTATTCTTAATATTTTCATATTCAACATATTCATCAATGCCTTGAATAAAGACATATAAGCCTGCTCTCAATAGACTGAAATCATAGGTCAAATATAACAGAATGAAATATGATAGGATGTCCCATTTCTTCCAAAAATCTAATTGCGCAAGTATAAGAAAGGGAAAACTTGGCTTTGCAGCAAATGGGAAAAACACATAGGGATTTTGGCCAATAATTCAGTATGAGTCAGCAGTGTAGTGTGATTTAATCCTTTGGGGATATAAAATAATTATCAAATTGTGTTCTAGGTTAGCAGGATAGCAATTTTTTTTTCATATGGTGGATGAATGGCTAAATATTTAACTAAAACTACCTTAGAAAGTACAAGGCAGCCATTCTCCCATTCTCAAACTTAACTGTTCTCAGGATCCCTTTACAATCTTAAAAATTATTAAGGATCCCCGAAAGCTTTTTTATAATAGGTTATGCCTCTTACTATTTACCATATTAGAAATTAAAAGTGATAACGTAAAAAAATGTTCATTTCTAAAGGAATTTTAAAATCACAGAAGTAAATCTATTAATAGTATATAACATGCTTATTTTTAGGAAAAATAACTATTATCCAGAAAAATTAGTGAGAGGATTATGGCATTGTTTACATTTTCCCAGCTTTCTTGAATGTCTCTCATGATAGAAGATTCTATCACAATTTGTTGTGATAACTGTTATAGTTTAACTATAGTCACCATATGAAGAAAATCCACCTCCTATGAATCTGTAGTAGGAAAAGGGAGGTACTTTAATAGTCCGTGCAGGTAATTGTAGATGTTCTTTTTCGATACTGTACCAAGACTCTCGACAAGTGGTAAAGGTTAGTACAACGTGGAATCAGAAACCATATCAATGAACTTTTCATACTCTTTTACATTAAAATTCATGGGTCTGTCTTGCACTTTGAGTGGATCTTTTGGACAAACCTGATTTTGGAGCATCATACATTGGGTCAGTTGGAAGATAATAGTTCATTACATTATCCAGAACTTCCAAATATTAACACAATCACGACACAATTAAAAAAAATTTCGTTTATGTCACCGTTGATCTCATTTAAACCTTTAAATGAGCTAGAAAGCTTACCATGGCAGACATAAGTTTCTAAAATTACAATTTTTGCTCAAAAGCTCAGATTTTATCATTGGTAGTAAATACTGGTAGTTTTTTTCCTTGGAATGACAAGCTCACTTTGTTTATTTTTGAGAAAATATCTGCCAAATTCCCAGGTCTGAATATCCATAGTTTGTCAGTCAAGTAAAAATCATGCTCCATGAAAAAAAAAAAAGTACTTTGTTTAGCTCCACACTCATATTCTGGCACATCTGGTAATTCAGCAGAAGTGCTTTATTTAATCTTCTGACTTCATCGTGTAGAATAGAAAAAGATATGTACTCAAGGTTGATATCAGGCAAAAATATCCAGGAAATATAATCTGCAGTACACTGCTTCAGCAAGGACGTTCTTCATTGCAACTGACTCTTTTTTCTAACGCTAGTGCAAGGCAGTGAAAAATACAGTGACAGTTTGGTGGCACTACGTTGATTTACACTAAGGTGTCAGCAGTTTTACCCATCATTGCTTTACAACATCACTGCAAATGTTAACACAGTGAAAAAGGCACATAATATTTTAGTATTATTATATTATGAAAATAGTTTTGACCCCATGGATCCCCCAAAACCTTCCAAAGGGTTTTGGAATCCACTGCTGATACATGAGATATGGAGCCAGTAATTCTAAAAAAAAGATTCCTCGTATGAAACTGCTTTTTTCTTTCTTGGGTTCTTGCAGATAAGGTTAAGGTATGCTGTACCTGATGAGGAAAGCGGTATTTGTGTAGGCAAACAGGAGAAACAGCAAAATAAGCTCTGCATCTGTGTATCTGCTTCTTCCCTAGATGTTATAATGGGTAGTTGTAGATCCTAACAAAACAGCTACATTACAATTAAATAACCTCAATTCTATCTATTTATTATTAGATAGTGTTTTTATCTAATAAAATTTAAAACAAACCAAAATATTAAGGTGAAATATTTTGCTTTCTAATAAAAGATTTGAGATAGTTTACCATAAAATACATATTTGCTCATATTTTGAATAAGAAACATGTGGGGATGTTGAAATATATGTGCATTTCAGATATTCCCTATAAATAGAATCTAGAAAAACCAATCTGTGGATAGAAGTAGCCTAGAAAGAGGTGTTGTTAATAGTGGTCATGGATGATTTAAATTTTTTTTTTTTAATTGCCTATTTCTATTTTCTGACTTGCAGCAATGAGATATTGCTTTTGTAACAAGAATAAGAAAAAAGTTAATTTAAATGAAAAAACAAAACAAAACTGTAATTGTACCAGAAACCCAGAGCCAGATATAAGGGACACTGTAATGGGGAAATAAATTTATTTGGACTTTCCTGGATTAAAATAATTTTTGTATAACAGAATTTGTTATAAATTTGAATTAAGAAGCTAAGAATTTGGGTTTTATAAGATAGCTAGTGGAATTTTACATTATGTAATACATTGAATAAAAATATACTAAGGCAAGAAAGAGCCCCATTTCATAATTTCGCAGTGTCTAGTCTCTTTAGGAGTAGGATAATTTCCTGACTCACAGTCACTTCTGACCAATAGACTCTGACCTATTAAAACTTATTCTGAACTATATGCTTTCCTTGTCTGCCATAATTGCCTGTGGATGATGAAGTGTGGGGAAAACAGCTCCTGAATAGGAAGTACTTGCTAAGCAGTAGACGACTTTCCCAGAAACGCCCCCAGTGCATGATGCACGGAAGGCAGTTGCAGGGAGAAGCTGTGGGGTACAGACTGGTACCTTGGTCCAATTACACAGCACCAAGGACACTTCCCCTTTTATGAAATAGAATAAAATTATGTCTACGGTTTTTTTCCCTTCTAAGATTTGTAGAGATTTTTTTTTTCTGATCCTGTCAAATGAGGTCTTTGCTTGAGTTTTAGCTTTCCCTTCAACATCCCAATCCTGATGTTTTTTCTTTTCTTTCTTTCTTTCTTTCTTTCTTTCTTTTTTCTTTTTCTTTTTTTTTTTTTTGGAGACAGCATCTCACTCTCTCACCCTGGGTTGAGTGCCATGGCGTCATAGCTCACAGCAACCTCCAACTCTTGGGCTCAGGGGATCCTCTTGCCTTGCCTTCTCAAGTAGCTGGCACTACAGGTGCCTACAACACCCAGCTAGTTTTGTTGGGGGGATGTCTCACTCTTGCTCAGGCTGGTCTTGAACTCCTGAGCTTAGGCAATTCACCTGCCTCAGCCTCCGGTGTGCCAGTATTACACGTGTGAGCCACCACGCCTGGCCCCCAACCATGATGTTAACAAATGTCTTTGTGAAAATCATCATTTTCACATTTTCAGAAATGAGTTTAAATTATTGATTTTAATATCATAGTACAGAAATTTACTACAATCTAATGGTTTTGCTTTTGAAGTACAATGATAACCTTTGCATATTAAATCTTATAATAATATAATGTCAGAGGTGAAAGTTAGATTGTTTGGTTGAACAACTATTGCTTATTTTGTTGACTTTTATAGCATGTTAACCTCCTTGGTTGCTAAATTAATAAAATGCTATAAACACCTAGCTCCTAAAGTGATAAGCATGATATTGATAGTAATTGTTTATTTTTTCCCTGAGAAGTCTGGGTATCTTATTGTCCCCCCAAATCCTTGTTTAAAGTTCTTTCCACTCTGAAGTACAGAGATGTCACTGAGAATTAGGAGCAGGGCCCAGTTTATATGAGTAACTAGAGCTGCAACTATAGGCCTCATTTTTGTGGTGGTTCACCCCTCTAATTTCAGCACTTTGGGAGGCTGACTTGGGAGGACTGCTTGAGCCCAGGAGTTCAAGACCATCCTGAGCAATATAGTGAGACACTGTCTCTACAAATTTAAAAAAATAAAAATTAACCAGATGTGGTATTACATACCTGTAGTCCCAGCTACTCAGGAGGCTGAGGCAGAAGGATTGCTTGAGCCCAGGAGTTTGAGGTTGCTGTGAGCTTTGATCATACACTATACTCTAGGAGTGGGACGCTGTCTTTAAAAGAAAAAAAAAAAAAATAGGCCCCAATTAGTCTAATTTCTATGATGGTAAACATGACTCTAACTATGTATGCTATCTTATTCATCTTTATCCTTCTGGCATTTTGAGGTTTGCATGATCCTAAAAGGCAAAACCTTATATCTTTACAAATATATGTATTTTATCGCCATAAAATGTCAATCTATTAAATTAATAGAAAAAATCCTTTAGAGATATCACATTTAAATTATTAATAGTACTGGATTTATAATGCCTTGAGGAACTCACTTTCCCTCATTGTCATAATTTTGACTCTTTTGCTCATTCCCCTGGGACTTTTCTCCTCTTACTTTTCCAACCCATCCACCAATGTTGGTAGCTTGCCACAGGTCATGGGAAAAAGAGAGGGAAAGGTGCTGTTTGTGTGAATCCTCCCAGCATTTCTCCATTCTTTTACATTGTACCACTAGGATTAGCCAGTGGTGTCTTCTGTTTCCCCATGTCTCTTTTGTCCTCCCTCAGGCAGGGACATCTTGCATGTAACACCCGGGATCTGAATCCTTGATGAGATGGGCAGGATAGCCCATTATTCCTTAATGGAGGTGAACTTCAACTTCTTTCAGACCTTTGTGTGTAAAAAGGCTCACCTTCCCCATCTCCATTTAAGCATGTTTTCTTTCTTTCTTTTTCTTTTTTTTTTTTGGCTGGGGCTGGCTTTGAACCCACCACCTCCAGTATATGGGGCTGGTGCCCTATTCCCTTGAGCCACAGGTACCACCCAAGCATGTTTTTTTTTTGTTTGTTTGTTTGTTTGTTTGTTTTCTTAAAATTAAGTGAGAAAGGTCTGAGAATAATCCTGAAGAGCTGGTTTAGTTCTGGCAAATTTCTTCAACATGTGAATGTCATTAAAGTAATTTAATTTCTCCATCATAAATGAAACTCAGCTTAGCTGGATACAGGATCCTGGGTTGAAAGTAATTTTGTTTTAGGACATTAAAAGTCAATGACCACTCTCTTCTGGCTTGAAAGGATTCATCAGAGATATCTGCAGTCATTCTAATATTTTTACCTTTGTAGGTTATGGTTTTCTTATGTCTGGCTGCTTTCAGAATTTTCTTCTTCATATTAACTTTAGTGAAGTTAATTATGATGTGCCTACGGGATGTCTTATTTGGGTTGAATAGTGCTGGGGTTCTGAAACTGTCTGCTATCTGAATTTCAGTATCACTTGCCATATTGGGAAGTTCTCAATTATCCCTTGGATTAGAGTATCTGTGCCTTTCGAACTATCCTCTTTTCCTTCAGGGATTCCTATGAGGTAAATGTTTGCTCTTTTAGAATGGTTCCACAGTTCTCTCAGGGAAGATATGTTTTTGCTCTCCACTTCTCTTCCTCTTTGAGCCTTTGGAAGCATTCAAAAGCCTTGTTTTCAATGTCAGAGATCCTTTCTCATGCCTATTCCATTCAGATTTTTGAGGGCTGCAAGTTCTTGCCTCAATGTGTCAAAATCTTTGGTGATTTTGTCTTTGAATTCATTGAATTCTTGAGACAACTTTTGAAATGCTCCTTGAATTTCTAATTCCATCTTTACCTCCATTCTGTTAATCTTATTTGCAATCCAAATTCTGAATTCAATTTCTAACATCTCAGCTATTTGTTTGTTAATGGAATCTTCTGTTGTGTCTCTTTTGTCATTCTTTGGGGGTGTTGATCTACTCTGATTATTCATCTTGCCAGAGTTTTTCTGCTGATTCTGCCCCATAATCGTTTTTTACCATTTGGGTAGAGAAGCTGGCAAGATGAAATTGAATTGAGGGCTCCTGGAGATGTAATTAACCAGTTCTTCACCAAAGAACTAGGACTAGTGATTGTGGCTTTTCCTTTATTGCTTTACAAAGGTCCCATTCAGAACTTCAGCCTGAAACTCTGGGGACCTGGATGATACAGTGGGGCTAGATGGTGCTTGCCAGTATTCAGCTAGTCTCTGTCCAATCTTAGTGAATCAGTGGCTTTGGACTGAAATCTAAGCTGTGGAGATATATAAGGAACTAAGACACCCCACCACAGGGGACAACTGGAAGGGGAGAATCCCACATTCCCACAACAATATAACCAGGGTACAACCTTGGTTGGTCCCTGAGTGTTCAGCCTGGGTCAAGAGTTCCAAACCAATTGTCCTGGTCAACAGAAACACAGATCAGGTGGGAACGTTCAAAAGGTCTTAAGCATCTAGGCATCAGGGGTCCACTGGCAGCTCATTTTGATCCCAGTGGAAGGGACCATGGAGCTGTCACCACTGTTAGGGGCAGGGCTACCACTGTTGGGGGTTGTGCTGCAGTTCTGGGGTACTGCTGCGTGCAGATTGCAGGAGCTGGTGGGGAGCTGGAGGGCATTGCCACTGGCCACAAGGGTCATAGGAACTTAGTGGGGAACTGGAGGGTGGAGCCGCTGACCCCTGGCCTTGGGCCACAGGAGCCAGGTGGGAAGCCAGAGGGCAGAATTCCCAGTCTCGGGAGCCTAGGGGGTTTCAGGAGCTGGGCAGGAGTCACCAGCTGTGGGCCGTGGGTCTCAGGAGCCAGCTGGGAGCTGAAGGATAGAGTTATGGGCCATGGGCCACTGGTTGCAGGAGCTGGGGAGAGTCGCCGGTCATGGGTCTCAGGAGTGGAGGGCAGAGACACAGCCTGTGGGCTGCATGGGTCACAGGAGCAGGGCTGGAGTTGCTGGCCTCCGGGCATGGGTCACAGGGGCTGGGCAGGGTTATGAGAGCTGGGTCAGAGTTGCCACAGTGGCTGCCAGTCACAGTAGCCTGGCAGGGAGCCAGTAGGCCATGGTCTCTGGTGGTCAGTAGTGAGGGACCTGAGCTATGCTCTTTCAAACATGGGGCAAGTCTCTCTCCCCTTGTGACTCCCAGCCTCTGTTAAAGTTATAGTTTCAACACAACTGTCCCACAACTCATGAGGTGCCCCACCCCAGCAAAAATCTGCCAAATGCTCCAGATTTTTCAGGGAGTAGCCTTCCAGACTGCCAGGTGAGGGGGGTGGTGTGGATTGGGAGTTCAGGAAGGTAGGGAGAATATTAGTTCAACTTTTGGCCCAGGCAAGAGACTGCAGTGGTTTCTCCATGGAGGGAGTCCCGGCCCTCATTCGTTGTCTCCCCTTTGGTGAAACAAAAGGTCCTCTGTTCTCTACTTGCCTCATATTGCTCTCTTGAGGGGTGGGCAGGGGGAAGGATTCCTGTCCTCTTTGGGAGGGATTTTGTACCTGAAATTTGTTTCTTTGGAGTCCCAGTTTGTCACAGCATGGGTGATGTGAACCCATCAGCTCCGATCTTCTGCTTTATTGGGTTATTTCTAGACATTATTTGTCCCTCTAGATGAAAGCCTCTGCCGAAAGCTGGCTTCAGTCGGCATCTTGCCTCCCTCCTTAGTTTAGTATTAATCTAATTGTACAATAGCTAATTGTATTTGGAAAACTGAAAATTTGGGAAAAGTATATGGGTAGATCATAGAAGTGCTAAATTTTACTTATTTGAAAAATAGTTTTGGAGTAGTTATGTCCTTGAAGCCTGACAAAAAAACCCAGAAGTTATAAAGCACAAAAATTAATGAACTGGGCTACCTTTAAAAGATGCAAAAATTTCAGTATTATGATGATATGGTAAACAAAGTTAAAAAAAAACTTCACAGCACAAATTAGGAAAAAATGGGACCACATATGATAAAGATTTAGTAATTTCATATATATAGCCTTAGAAATTGAGAAGAATAAATCAAATCTAGAAAAGAAAACAAGTAAAGGGTAGATTATTCACAGAGAAAATGTGTTTCTGTATATATTTAAATATAACATTATTAATCTATACATAGTATTTATATAATAAGTGGGTATATTCACAATTTTAGTCAGAATCAAAGAAATGTAAATTGTAACAAAAAATGCATTTTTCACCTATTGGTGAATATTGGGTATTGGCAAGAATGTGGAAAAGTAACCCTTTTATTTGTAAACATTATTGTTTAGAGCAGGGGCCCGCAGGCCACATGCGGCGGTGTGATTGTATTTGTTCCCATTTTGTTGTTTTACTTCAAAATAAGATATGTGCAGTGTGCTTAGGAATTTGTTCATAGTCTTTTTTTAAAACTATAGTCCGGCCCTCCAATGGTCTGAGGGACAGTGAACTGGTCCCCTGTTTAAAAAGTTTGAGGACCCCTGGTTTAGAGCAATCTGACACTTTAACAAGTTACAGTGTGTATACTCCTTAAGCCAAGGACTCTCCTTCTAAGATTTACTCATACAAATATGGAAAGATATATGTACAAATAATTTAACTGCAGCATGGGTTGTAACAAGTGAAATTTATCTAATGGTCACTTAGAAGAGGACTCATTCAATTCTGGTCTGCCCTAACAAGATTGAGTCCTTGAAAAGAAAAATTTTGTCTGTGTTTATGGATATGGAAAAATGTTCAAACACGCTGAATAAAAAATGCAAGTGACAAAATAGTATGTTTTGTGTGATTCCCATTTGAATATTTTTAAAAAGCCTTGTATATATGGATGCAGTTGCATTTGTATAAATCTTTTCTCTAAGGATATAAAATAAATTGTTCAGTGTGGGTATCTATGGGGAGGGGTTGTAAGGAAGTTGGGTGAGAGGGAGAGGAATTTTACCTTTCATTATATACTCTTCCGTATGTTTGAAGATTTTACTCTGAATATGTAATATTTTTACAATACATAACGTATGTTATTTCAGGGTCCAGTCTTGGCTAGAGCAACGCCTTCTATGGAGGAAGTCTAGGTATTTGTGTTTGCCTGGTGGTTGCAGGAACCAGATGGGTTAAGGAGCATGGAGGTGACTCCAGAACATTGGACCCCATACCTCTTTTCCTCATGCCACCCTGTGGAATGCAGTGCCACCAAGCACCATGCTTGTTATTTCCTGCTTCTGTCCAAGGAGGGACAGTAACAGGATTGTGCCATAACGTGTCTTCTGACTTCCCTTCCTTTGTCTTTGGTTAGCGCTGATCTTCCCTCTCACCTTCCCTCACCACAGTGAGCCCTGCTGTGGGGCAGTACAAAGGGTGGCCCCTGAAATAGGTCTTATTTTCTGGGACTCCATGGGGAGCCAGCTCTGCCCTAGGTTAGGTACCCATATACCATCATAACCCAAGAATCACCTTCCTCTTTAGAAAAGTTGGTCAAAGAGAGTAGCCATTGCAACTGAGGCGACTCAGCTAATGTATCTCTGCTATTCTTCAACATGAAGGTTCTAAAGTGGCAAGAAGCATCTCACGTTTAATTGCTGTAAATGGTTTTGGACATTAGACAACATTAGAGTCACCTTGAGAATTGCTCAGGGAGTATTAGGAAAAACTGCAAGTCTTTGACACAACCCGCTTGTGTCATCTCTATGGAAAGAGAGCACAGAAGCAACTGTATAGAATTTGACAGCTCTTGATACTTTTGTTTTTCCTCTTTCTTTTCGTTTCTCTGCGAAACCAGACATAACCCTTTAAGTTGAGTTTTCATATGTGCCTGAGGAGGTGGCTGCTGAGTATTCTTTAAGCTTTATTTCTTTTTCTTTTACTCCAAAAACAGCATTTAGGCTCTGGTCAATGGTGTGGACATGATAGGCTTCTAATGACAGGCTGGAAAGTTTCACTGCTGGTAAGCCAGTGCCCCAAAGAGAAATTAGAAAGGAGCTCAGCCCGGCTTTGCTCTCATAGGCTTAGAGGGCAGCTGCCTCATGCCTGCACGTTTTCTCCATTTAGGGACAGGTCTTCCAGATTTCGCTCTCCATAGTTGCAGTAGCTTGAATCTGAGGTGACTGGTTCCCAGAGGGCAGGAAAATGTGAGTGTTTAAGCCAGATTTCATGTTTGTGTTGCTGGAGTGGGTATATGGACAAGAAAACTATTATGGGGCCAATTCTGTTATGTCTTTTGTGGAAAAAAGAAGAGCCTAATCAAGGGAGGCTCCCTGGTTCAGGTGGCCTGGCTAGAAGGGGCAGACTCCCAGTCTCTAAGTGAGATGCTGGGATACACCCACTTGGGTGTGTGTGTGTGTGCACACGTGCACACATGTGCAAGAAAAAGCAACAGTGAAACAAAGAAACAGATGTTCTGAGAGAGAGGTTGGGTTTTATGCAAACTAATTTAAACAAATGAATTTTTGCATTATGTTTGTCAGGCAAGAACTTATAATGTAGAGCATAATAGAAGCTCTATATTAATCAGGTCATAAACTAATTTCTGATAAAATTATTGTTTTTAGTTGTTTTTGAAATTAGAGGATAGTCTCTAAACCACCCTGTGTGGTATTCTTGGTGACGATATAGTGTTAGAACCAAGGGATTCAGAACATCTCCCTCCCTTAGGCCCATCTTCCTGTCCTCCCTGGAAGGTTCTCTGTGAAGGTTCAATCTATAGAACATGCTGGGAGTAAGTGTGCAGAGCTGTGTGTTTGACAGTTGGGTTTGGGCTTGAAGTCTCTGTCCACAGAACTCTTCTGCAACTCACTGGTCTGTATGAGCATAATTTTTATTTCCTGCCAGCTAGTTACACCCAATCCATCATATCTGCCAGCTATATGGGAATGGAACTGCAGATGGAGGGAGAGCACAGGCAAGACTGTCAGAAAGAATGCAGTGGTTTCTAGTCCAATCACCAGACTGACTTGGGCTGTAACTGACCTTGGGCTCAGGCTGGCTATTGACAGAGAGGAAGGGGGCAGAGTAGAACAGAAAACAAGCGTGGGCTCAACTCACCAGCCCAGTAGCACAGCAGAGAGCAGGAAGGAGAGTCCCTCCCTGGTGCATTCCTGACCTGCTCAGCAGTGTCCTGGAGTGTGACACTCTGGCCAGTCCTAACAGCCACCCTGCTTCCAGGGCACACTGTCAGGGGAAGGGGAAGAAGGGAAGAATCTGCACAGGATGGGGAAGGAAAAGGGGGCTCTAGAGATTTCCCTCATCTCCTAGACTTCTCAGGGACCTTACAAGTCACCTAGTTCTATCTGCACACTAATTGTACCAGCAGAGGCAGGATTACAGCCAGGATGTTTGGCCTAGAAACTTCCAGTTGCCTGCCTATGTGAAAGCCACAGAGGTAACTGCATTTTCAGGGCAGAGAAGGGCTCTGTTGGGAAACCATGTGCTGGCAGCTCTACTTCCCAGTCTGGAACACATTTTAGGCACCCATTGTAAAAACAAATGTCCCACAAATTGACTGAGTTTAAGAATCATGACATTGCTTGTGTGATGTGACTTGATGTGTTTATAAGGACATTTTTCTTTTTTTCTGAATACTTCATGAGATCCCAGACATCATAGAGAAACATTGTTACTAAATTAGAGCTACAGATAGCTATTTTTCTTTTAACTTTGGGCTTTGAGGTCATGTCCATTGAAATATGTAAGAAACCAAACCGACTCTATTAAGTGCTGGTTTTAGAAGCTTACAACTGCCTTTTCACAAACCACTGTCCTCATTTTAGCAAACCCACAGAGATGGATAAGGTAGAAGCTTCCCAACATAATGACTGCTCTTCAGAATAATTTCATAAAAATAGACTTAGCATGGCCCAATTATTTCCATTCTTGTCTGAAAAGCAAGTGAAGGGTCTGAAGTATGCTTTAGAAACCAGTCCCAGGGGTTGGAATTGGCATTTCTGTGATTTTCTTTTTATTTCTGAATATGAAACCCATTTATGAAAATACCCAGAAAAGGTTTTGGAGGAAGAGCCACAAGCTGGAAGAAGTTGGCTAACAAAGAAAACTTACCATATACCAGCTTACTAGTTGATCTCAAATTGGACCATGATACAGAATCAACAAAATCATGACAAGTGGAAACTCCACAATTAACAGAATTCAGTTAGAACCAGCTAATCTCTAGAGAGATTGAAGTCTAGTTTATTCTTCATTTAACACAAGATTTGGGGGTACATCTTCAACATCTTGGTGTAAATAGAGAATCTGTGTATATTCATCATAAAATTAAATCCTTCACCCTAATTTTCTCCAGCTGTGAGGGTCAAGATTTTGCCATCTGCTGAAGTTGTAATATGGGATGTGAAATGTTGGTTGAGAAGTCTTAGACTCAGGCTCCAGATTTTGGGGTTTAAGTTCTGAACTCACCACTTCTTAGATAAAGGACTTTGGGCAAGTTTTCCATTTTGTGCTGCAATTTTCCCAGTTGGGATCTGTTGTACCCACCTCAAAGAATGGGTGCAGTGATTAAACACAACAGTGTGGATATAGAAACATTAAGCACAGAGTCTGCCACATGTTAAATTCAGTAAGCACTGGTGGATGGATGTCCCAGCTTCTGGGACACTGTATGAATTTTAAAACATTTGTTGCATCTAGCTTCTGTTCTGCCTTGAATTCACAGTCCAGTCAACTTTTTGTAGGATCACATAGTTTGTGACAGTAATAATCATTTTAAGCTAATTAAATGTTTCTATACCAAACATGCACCTTTCATACATATTTTACAGCTCGTGTCCCCAAATGAGCAAAAATACTTTCTGTGACCAACTCAGATTCTTTCAACACAGGGAACAGAATTCCCAACTGGAACCAACACCATCTCAGAGCCGCCTCCACACACTGACATTTAGAATAATACGTTAGGTTGGAATCTTCAGGGTATGGGAAAATCAAGTGCTGTTTTTATTAAAATTATTTGGAAATGCAGCTTGAGATCAAGTCAAATGAGGACTGCTGGCCTCAGAGCAAGCTAAGTATTTCTGGAATTCTCACAATCCTCTTAGTGAAATGTTCTCTTATGAGTGTGAGATTTCTCAACCCTGTGGTGATGAGACCTACACTTGTCAAGCTCCCCCTGTCAAGATATCACCGTTATGCTCTGGGAGGTTCAGTGACCTGAAGGAGCACAAACAGTTGTAAAGAAAAATTGGTAATTGTCCAACCAATGTGCACTTAGTAATAAAAGTGAGGATTTTAAAAACAATGTGGAGAATGAGCCTCTGAATGAAAGAGGATTCAGAATTTTCCCACCCTACTCTTTCCACCTGCTTACTGGGTATTTCCTATATGCCAGGCACTGTGCTAGCCTTTATGATAGGTAATATTGCCTGATTTATTTCTTACATTAACTCTGGCATGTATTATTACTTAATTTAAAGTTGAGAAATCCAAGGCTATGAGAGGTTCAAAAAGCAGTTATGGTGGAGTTCTGATTTAAATAGGTTCAATTCCAAAGACCAAAGTCCTAACCACCATACTAATATTTGCAGCTGGCACATGTTAAACTCAGCAAGCACTGGTGGATGGATATCCCAGCTTCTGGGACGCTGTATGAGTTCAGAGTACATGCTTTGGGTGACTGGAGGTCTTTATCTTCAACTTGCTGTCAAATGCTTGTGTTACAGTCGACAAGTCTTAGGGCAACTGAGAAAGTCTTAGAGGTACAAATTTGAGTAAAGACTTCCTGCGTACTGTGTTTCAGGTTGTGAAAGGAAGTCTAGAATATATTTCTTTTTTATTTTATTTTATTTTATTTTATTTTATTTTATTTTATTTTATTTTATTTTATTTTATTTTATTTTAATTTTATTTTATTTTATTTTATTTTATTATTTTTGAGATAGAGCCTCAGACTGTTGCACTATGTACAGTGCTGTGGCATCACAGCTCACAGTAACCTCCAATTCCTGGGCTCAAGCAATTCTCCTGCCTCTGCCCCCCAAGTAGCTGGGACTACAGGCGCCTTCCACAACACCCAGCTATTTTTTGGTTACAGCCATCATTGCTGTTTGGCGGGCCCGGGCTGGATTTGAACCCGCCAGCTCAGGTGTATGTGGCTGGCACCTTAGCTGTTTGAGTCACAGGCGCTGAGTCTTTTAAATTTTTTTTTGAAATATTATTTTGATTTTTTTTCAACTATTAAAAAATATAGGGCTGGTGGCTCATACCTATAATCCTAGCACTCTAGGAGCCTGAAGCAGAAGGATCCCTTGAACTCAGGAGTTCAAGACCATCTTCAGCAAGAGTAAGACCCTATCTCTACTAAAAATAAAAAAAATAGCCAGGTATTATAGCAGACACTTGTAGTCCTAGTTACTTGGGAAGCTGAGGCAGGAGGATAACTTGAGCCCAGGAGATTTGCTATGAGCCAGGCTGATGTCACAGCACTCTACCCAGGGTGAAAAAGACTCTGTCTTAAAAATATAAATAAATAAATAAGCCACTCTACAGTTGGCCAACCCTTGGTCCACACAACCAATAAAACAATATAGCCCTGATTTGTAGTGTTTTGTCAATTTCAACAATGCAAATTATTTCCACCATGTCCTATTTCCAACTACCAACATGATGTTGCTGACCAAGGAGTTGGGAAGAGATAAACAGAGCACACCATTATAATAAGAGTTTTCTCCACCTTAAAGATGCAATAGACATAAATACCATAAAGAGCACAGATAACAGTAAAACATAGTAATAATTAGGAAGTGATAAGTTTTGATTATATATTGCCTTTGTTTTTTTAATAATTTAGCTAATTACATGTTTATATAATTTAATTTTTAGCAGTGGCATTATTTAATAAGTAGTCTGCAAAATTCCTGAAAATTTAACACTTGGCTTTCTGAGCCTGTTGGAGTGGCTCCAGCACACCACTCTCTGTGCCTCTGCTGTCCTCCATAGCCCTCCCTGGCAAATGCCAACTCTCTTCAGAACCCAGTAGCCACTGCCTCCCCTAGACTGAATGCGGTGCCTTCTGTGGTTTCCCACAGCCATATGGGCTCCTTTTATTCATAGCCACTAAAGACTGGGCTATCTCACTTATTTTCTTGCTTGTTTTTCCTGGAAATGAAAAAGGACTATGATAGCCGGGCGTTGCAGCGGGCACCTATGGTCCCAGCTACCTGGGAGGCTGGGGCAGGAGAATCGCTTGACCCCTGGAGTTGGAGGTTGCTGTGATGCCACGGCACTCTATCCAGGGGGACAGCTTGAGGCTCTGTCTCAAAAAAAAGAAAAGAAAAGAAAAAGGACTATGAAGATCAACAGTCTTGCTCACCATAGAATACCTAGGACTTAGAAAATGGCTGGCGGATAAAAGACATTCAATAAATATATGCGGAATGAAGTAAGAGGGGTCTGATGAGAGGCTCAATCCAGGGGCTCAGAGTGTCTGTGAAGCCAGGGTCAGAATGTCCCCTAGTTGTTGTGGGGGGCCTTCAGATCCACTTGCAGTCTAAAGCACCTGTCTGCCCCCAACAGGTGTAGGCTTTTCCCTCACCACCCTATTTAGCCCAAATTGTATTTGTATTTTCCCTCTCTCTCTCTCTCTCTTTTTTTTTTTTTTTTTTTGAGACAGTCTCACTATGTCGCTGTCTGTAGGAGGGCCGTGACGTCACAGCTCACAGCAACTTCAAACTCTTGGGCTTAAGCGATTCTCTTGCCTCAGCCTCCCAAGTAGCTAAGACTACAGATACCGCCCCTACACTCAGCTAATCTTTCTATTTTTAGTAGAGACGGGGTCTTGCTTTTGCTTAGGCTGGTCTTGAGGTTCTGAGCTCAAGGGATCTTCCTGCTTCAGGGTCCCAGAGCGCTAGGACTGTAAGTGTGAACCACCATGTCCAGCCTATTTTTTCTTTTAATTCCCCAGGACTTCAGAATGGATTATAGACTCCCTAGTCTTCAGTGACCAGGTTAAGGGTTGTTTTGTCTTTGAACTCCATTTAGTAGGCAGCAAACAAGGAAATTCTCCCCATTTCACAGAGGAAAGACTGAGGTCCTAAGCTGCCCCATCACACATCTCAGATGTCCTAGGGGTATCTCTTCATCTGCAAATTTCTCCAAACCCTGGCTGAAAGCTTAGACTTCCCTGTTCTCCAGGTCATCCTGTTCGTCTTTCTTGCCTTCTCTCCCATAGAGGGGCTGGATGACATGACTTTTCCAATCTCTCCTCAGAAGCAGCCCAAATAAGGGAATATCTCATTCTCCCTGATCCACTACCACCTGCCCTTCTAACCTGAATTGGTCCTGCTTTTGTAGCACTGCCTTTCCTTCCCAGAAAGTGTTGTTTGCTCCCACCCTAAAAGTGACCTCACCAAGAGGCTGTTCTCTACTCTCTAGCCCCTCCTCAGACCCACAGCAAGGCCAGGACCTGGCCCAGCCCAACTCTGCCTGAAGTTCCTGGAGGCAGACACCAAGCAAGGGCAGTCAGACTGCTGGAGCCACCTCTCCCATCCTTGACCTTTGCCTGGGATCCACCCAGCTCCCCCTCTCCAGGACACACACATACACACCTCATCCTGGGGCCCAGGCTTCCCTGTCCACCTGTCCAGACTCGCCTTCCATCCTGCTGGTGACACACCCAACCCAGCCAGTCCCCTGTAATAAAATATCTCATTCAGGTCAGAGAAAAGAGCAGGAAGAGGAAGCCTGAGGGGGTAACTTTCCTTAATCCTCGTGGCTAACATCCCTTCCCCAGTTTGGGACATTCCATGAAAGACCACAAGGCCCAGTTCACAAAATACCTCAGTTTTATAGGTAAGCAGAGTAAGGCCCTGAGAGGTAGCTTAAGGCCTCAGGGTGAGTTAGTGGCAAGGACAGGACTAGATCCAGGGGCTAGATCCTACACAGAGGTTCCCACTCCCGCACAGAAAGGGCTCCTCCCCACAGAGTCTCCAGTGACGAAACTCAGAGGATGCCAGAAGAGTCACAGGGAGGGACACAGTTGCCCTGCGGAGTTTTGGGAGGTTAGATGCCTCTGAAATCACTTCCAGCTCAGTGCTGAGGTGAAGAAAACAGATAAGTTCACCCAGTAATCCTTACCTGTGGCATATTAGATGGAAGTGGGAATGGGGGCAGTTCTCCTCAGGGATAGGCAATAGGTGGGGGTGCATCATTGAAAGTGAACTTAGGAACAGTGAAACTGGGCTGGCCAACGTGCATCATGCCTGTCATCCTAGCATTTGGGGAGGCTGAAGCAAGAGGATTTCTTGAGGCCAGGAGATCAAGACCAGCCTGAGCAACTTACCAAGACGCTATCTCTGCAAAACCTTTTTTTTTAAATATCTAGTTGTGTTGGCATGTACCTGTAGTTCCATCTACTTGGGAGGTTGAGGCAAGAGGATCACTTGAGCCCAGGAGTTTGAGGTTGCAGTGAGCTATGATGATGCCACTGCACTCTAGCCAAAGAACAAAGTGAGACCCTCTCTCAAAAAACAAACAAAAAGCATAAAAACCATAATGTTGATCATCTTCTTATTGTGACAAGCAGCAATTCTAAATAATGTCAGTGATAAAATATACAGATGAGGTGGGTCACTCCCATGGCTACCTCCCTTTGGCATACCACTATTTCTTTCTTTCTTTTCTTTTTTTTTTTAGAGACTAGAGTCTCACTTTATTGCCTTCGGTAGAGGGCCATGGCATCACAGCTCACAGCAACCTCCAACTCGTGCGCTTAGGCAATTCTCCTGCCTCAGCCTCCCAAGTAGCTGAGACCACAGTACCCACCACAACGCCCAGCCACTTTTTGTTGCAGTTTGGCCAGGGCCGGGTTCAAACCTGTCACGCTTAGCATATGAGGCCAGCGCCCCACCCACTGAGCCACAGGCACCACCTGCACGCCACTATTTCTATCTACATATTCACCCACAAATTTCTGCCTATCAAATGTACACTATTTCTTAGATCAGAGACAGAAAACATCATCTTCTTTGGAGAATTTGTGGGTCCTTTTTTAATTTTTATTTAATTAATTAATTTGGGGGGGGACATAACTTTACTTTATCATGTGGGTAGAGTGCCACAGTGTCATAGCTCAGAGCAACCCCAACCTCCTGAGTTTGAGCAATCCTCTTGCCTCAACCTCCCAAGTAGCTGGGACTAAAGGGTGCCTGACACAACATCCAGCTAGTTTTTCTATTTTTAATACAGATGGGGTCTTGCTCTGACTTGGTAGGTTGATCTCGAACTCCTGAGCTCAAGGGATCTTTCCACCTCAGCCTCTCAGTGGTGAGCCACTTGCCCCAGCCTGTGGATCCTTATAGGACATCTTTTTCTGAAGGTCTACTTCTGAACATCAGTGTCAATCAGTTCCTATAAGGGTGCTTTATTTGTTCATGACTCATTCATCCAGCAGCCCTGGGAGCCCTCTCAAATGCCAGGTGCTGAATGTGCATAGGAAAGCACAGCCCCATCCCAGTCCTGGAAGACCGACAAGGCATGCGAAGAAGCTGGTAAATAAATAAGAAGTTACAATGCAGAGGTTAGAAATAATAAGCACAGGCTTGGTGCCTGCAGCTCAGCGGCTGGGGCACCAGCCACATACAGCAGAGCTGGCGGGTTTGAACCTGGCCCGGGCCTGCCAAACAACAATGACAACTATAACTCCAAAATATCCGGGCATTGTGGTGAGCACCTGTAGTCCTAGCTACTTGGGAGGCTGAGGCAAAAGAGTCGCTTAAACCTGTGGCTCAGTGAGTAGGGTGCTGGCCCCGTATACCAAGGGTAGCAGGTTCGAACCCGGCTCTGGCCATACTGCAACCAGAACAAAAATAGCCGGGCATTGTGGTGGGCGCTTGTAGTCTCAGCTACTCAGAAGACTGAGGCAAGAGAATCACCTAAGCCCAGGAGTTGGAGGTTGCTGTGAGCTGTAACTACAGCTCTACCGAAGGCAATGAAGTGAGACTCTATCTCTTAAAAAAAAGAAAAGAATCGCTTAAACCCAAGAGTTTGAGGTTGAGGCGGTGCCTCACTGTGGCTCAGTGAGTAGGGCGTCGGCCCCATATACAGAGGGTGAAGGGTTCGAACCTGGCCCCGACAAACTGCACCAAAAAAATAGCCAGGGGTGGCGCCTGTGGCTCAGTGAGTAGGGCGCCGGCCCCATATACCAAGGGTGGCGGGTTCAAACCCAGCCCCAGCCAAACTGCAACCAAAAAATAGCCTGGCGTTGTGGCGGGCGCCTGTAGTCCCAGCTGCTCGGGAGCCTGAGGCAGGAGAATCGCGGAAGCCCAAGAGCTGGAGGTTGCTGTGAGTCCTGTGACATCATGGCACTCTACTGAGGGCGGTAAAGTGAGACTCTGTCTCTACAAAAAAAAAAAAAAAAAAATAGCCAGGCATCATGGTGGGTGCCTGTAGTCCCAGCTACTCGGGAGGCTGAGACAAGAGAATCACCTAAGCCCAGGAGTTGGAGTTGCTGTAAGTTGAGACGCAGCGGCGCTCTACCAAGGGCAATAAAGTGAGACTCTGTCTCTACAAAAAGAAGAGTTTGAGGTTGTTGTGAGTTGTGACACCACAGCACTCTACCGAGGGCAACATAGTTAAACTGTCTCAAAAAAAGAAAAGAAAAAGAAATGGTAAGCACAGAGGCTTAAGGGCGTTGAGAGGAGAGCACTGAACCAAGCTCAGGGCAGTGGAACAGAAGAGAAGCTTTCTTGGAGGAATAAACATCCACTTTAACAGCAGAAGTAAGAAGTCAGCCCAACCAAGGGGTTGGGGAGACAACTCATGCAAAGGCCC
>CAUYPK010137826.1:0-22802 GCA_963574355.1 Loris lydekkerianus
TAAATGAACCAATAAGATTGTAACGCGCCATTCCTTCCCGCTTCTTCCCGCTTCTTCCAGAACCCTATAAAAAGAGCTCCCTTCTTGAGTTCAGGGTCGACTCCTCTGTCTCCTGCGTGAGATACGTGTTGGCCCCAGAGCTCTGGCTTTCCCTGAATAAAGCTTCGTGTGTTCTTGCATCAAGTGTGGTCTCTCGTGAGTCCTTGGGCACTGCGCCGTCCCGAGATTTGAGTGAGGGTCTCCCTTTGGGGGTCTTTCAGCAGGAGGCAGAAAAACCACTGGGCACCCCGATTTCAGTATTGTTCTGTGTTCATTGTATCAGTAAATCACATGATGGGCATGAAGGAGCAGGACCAAATCTCTACCCATGCCACTGTGCATCTGGAAACTTTCTTTTATTAATAGACCTCTGTTGCTATGTTTGGTTTTACTGAACAAAACATAGATGAAAAATGACTTTTTAAATTCTTGTACCTAGTAAAGTCCCTGAATGTTGGCTGATATACAATATATGTCTGTTTAATAAATGGAAGAAGAGCAGAATGAACCAAATGATTGGGTTGTGAGATCTTGGGTTTAGATTTTACTGTTTGGAACATTTCTGCATCCTGAATTACTTCAGGCTGCATCTGAATTAGCTCAGAAATGTACCAATTTGGAATAGTCACTGTGTATTTACTGAGCACCTACCATGTGCTCAGAGCAATGTGTGTGAGAAATTCTAATGTCCCTCAGGCTGTGGGCTCTGTCCCTGAGGCAGAGCTCTTTGTCCTCTGCTTTTTGACAGGACTAGATCCTCCACATCTGACTTGACACAGATTTATTCATTCCTAAATTCCCGGTGTTCCAGGAATTCTAAGGCACATTTTCAATACAGGTTGGTGAGAGGATGACTAGTACTCACAGAATCATGTGAACACAGACTGAGAAATCTGGAATTTGCAATGTGAGGGTTGACCTGGCTGAGCAAAATAGATCTGATGTTGCTTCTTTCCAGAGTGGTTCTGTAACCTTAGACAGTCCTTGGCTAGAGTAAGCCTCTGCGCAGCATCTGTACAATAAGAGTTTGGATCAGCACTTCCCTAACGTCCCTTCCAGTTCAAATATACTAATATTTTAAGTCTATTAATAGGAATCTCTAGAACTCTGGTTTTGAAGATGTAAAAGGGTATAATTTCTGAGAGTTATGGAAGGACACAGAAGACCCCCAAGCAGCACCTGGAGCTTAGAACTTACTTTCTACCTTGCTTAGAAAGTACTTATTTTTGTCTTTTATAAAATATAGACAGGAAAACATACTTCCTACTCTGGGGTGCTGTGGCAATTAATTAGTTAATGTTGTGAGGTATGAAAGAACAAAAAGTGCTACATGTAAAAAAGTCATATAAATGCTAAGTGTTATTGTTTTTCATCTGATGCTCCCCATTCTATTTCAGTTTCATATCAGAGTAGTCATAACAGCAACAGTTGGGGCTCCTCTGGCTAATTATACTGCCAATAAAAGGGGAAAAAAATTCCCTTTTAAATTTCCATTTTAATTTCTCTCTGTCTATGACCCTTCTCCCTTTTCTCTAGTGTGTTGTTCAGAGTTGCTAACTACTCATGGGTCAGTAAAAATAAGAACTTCTGTAACTCTCTGTACACACTGCAGTCTGTGAGACAATAGCACTCTCCCCACAAGTTAGCAAATGGCACTTATTGGGCAAAAGCTATGAAAGATACACAGATAAATACCCAGGTGGATCTCTTCCCTCTAGGGGCTTTGCTGTGTGGGGGGAAGGGTTAGACACCAGCTGCCTCTCCTGCCACAAGTAGAATGTGACCAGCCCAGAGGGGGCAAGGCTGTAGTGTTCTTTATAATCACATAGTAAACTATGGGTTAATTAATACCTACATGAAAATGCCATGTAACAAAACAATCTAAAACTTAGTAGCTTAAAACAATAAATATTTATTTAGTCTAAGGGATGGGAGGTTGGTGATTCAGACCCAGCTTAAAGCTGGATGTTTTCTCTGGTCTCCTTTTGGTAAGCTCTCATGTCTGTGGGCTATTGACAGATGTAGGCTGTCCTTGGAAGGGATGGTTGGAGGGGCTGAGCTCTGTTTCACCCTCCAGTTGGCTAGCCTGGGTATTCCATCCCTAGCACATTGCAGGGGTGTGAGAATGAGATGGACATCTGCAAGGCTTCCCAAGGCTTAGATTGAGAACCAGCATGCCTTCCCTTTTGTCTATTCAATTGACAAAAACATCACATGGCTGAGTCCAAACTCAGGAGCAGGGAGAGGCCAGGGGGTACACAGCAAAGGAAAGGATACAGCAAAGGTGAGGAATTACGGTCATTAATGCCATCAACTTACCACAACATGCCAGTGCCAGACCTTCTAAATCTTTGGGGTCTGAATATTTCCCCCCCCCCCTTTTTTTTTTGCAGTTTTTGGCCAGGGCTGGGTTTGAACCCACCACCCCTGGTACCCTGGTATATGGGGCCAGTGCCCTACTAAATATTTACATTTTTAACTAGTTCTCTAGGCTGTCTGATGCTCAGTGAAGTTTGAAAACACCTGGACATAAGCAAAAAGCAGCATAATGGTAGGAGCTTGGGAGAGACATAAGTTTAACAGAAACTGGGCTGGCCCTGCCTCTAGTGGTGTTCACCCTACTGGCTTTCCATTTCCTCATCTCCAGAGGAAAGGAACCGAGTTGAACCTGTTCAGCTGTCATGAAATTGTGCTGCCCAGGACCTCCAGGAAGGTCCTGTGGAATTTGGCCAGGAACTCTGACTGGTGGGCATTGACTTTAGGGGAGGAAGGTTGGGGAACAGGTAGCTGGAGTCTAGTGTGATAGGATTGAAGGAGGGCTCATGGGAGGGAAGTCTGGAACTCAGACTGTGGTTGCCTTCCATGGCTGAGATATGGGGCAGTCAGCGGTTAGCTAACATGTAGTCCTCTTTTAGGAAGTATGAAAATGGAATCAGTGTTGAGGATGGAAATAGGAGTGCCATGTACTAAAATAAGGCTCGACTTTCAAAGTTGGGCCTCCTGTCCAAGATGATCTCTTGTAAAACTGCTGTGCTAAGTCTGCATGCCTTGTGTTCTGTAATTATAAAGAAATTATTTTTTATTTGTGTCTCACAGTTTTATTAAATATATCTGTGGGACTTCTTTCACCTTTGGTTGGCATCTCAGGTAGACTCCACGATGCCTTGAGTCATTCTTGGGTAGTACAAGGTCCTCTGGTTAATATTTCAATGGCCATTTCCTAAGTGAGAGTCTATACTTCGAACTTGGTTTAGTGTGATGTCTTTTCCATTGCACATTTTCTGCTCTCCTAGTTACTGAGGAGATGAAAACCTGTGTCACGAAAAGGAATGTGGATTGCTTCTTCTCATTTCCTATGGCTCCAGGGTCTACCTTTTCTACACCCAACTTGCTAATCACAGCTTCTGAAGTTTTAGGGTTTAAAGAAAGGAGAAGAGGTACTTGATGGGTACTGGTGTGGACTGGCTGGCACTCTTTCTAACTCTTTCCCTTGGGATTCTGCAGAGATACTCTGTCTTAGGTTAGATGCAAGGTAGTGGGGGAGGCTGAATGGGGAAGGAGAGGAAGCCAAGTGAGGGTGTGATTTCAGGTAAAATCCCATGGCTATTGAGTGGATTACAAAGGGCCACTCTGGAGTGTACATCACATTTCAGAGTTTGTCCTGACTTAGGATAAAGAAGCCGCGCTTTCATATACTCCCATGTAGCCCATGAGGCATTGACTAGGAGCCATCATGTCAGTGGGGTGTGCAGGGACCCAAACTTCCAGGGGCTTGTAGCAATTTTCTCCTGTGGGCAAAGTATCTCCAACTCCAGGGAAGGCCTCTAAAGAGAGTTGCAGATATGGGCTGCTAGAAGCAAAAACACACAGAAGGCAAAGTAGACAAAAATGGTGAAAGGGATCCAAAGAATATGGTCACGTGCTGACAGCATCTCCTACACCCTCCTACCCTGTTCTCCAAGGCTTTCTCACGTGTATTCCTATGAAGACAGACACTCAGCTCTTAGCTTCTCCTTCTTCAGCCCTCAGGCATCTTACAACTTTCATTATTTCTTTTATTTACTTTTCTTTTTTTTTTTTTTTTTTTTTTTTTTTTAATATTTTTAATATAAAGAAAAGTACAGGGATAAAATAACAAATATCAATGTACTTCAGATTTTAACAATGATGTAAAATGATACGGTGCAATCTCTTCAGTACCCACATGCCTCACCTTATTTCCCATCGTCCCTGAGCAAAGCAACATCCCGCAGCTGATGCATATTTTTAGTGATAGAGTTTATGCTTTACTACTAGTAGCTTACTATGATGATTCTTATTTTCTCCACCCTCCCAAACTTGGCATTATCAGTTTTATATTTTTGTGAATCTGATTGTTGCGTCATTGTTTTAACTTGTCTATCTCCGATTACTAGGAATCTTGAGCACATTCTATGTATTTATTAGCATTCCCAAACTTCCTTTTCTGTAAACAGTCTATTAATATGTTTTTCCCATTTTCTAAGATTCTTTAAGAGTCTTAAGAATTATTTAATATTCTGGATACTAATCTTATAAATATATTTTCTTAGTTATATAGAAGTAATAAAGAAGTTTTAAACTGAAGTTGTCAAAAGGAAATTTACATTTCCTTTGTAATTTTTCATTTTGTAGCATAAAAAACATTTTCATCAGCTTGGCACCCATAGGTCAGTGGTGAGCTGGTGGGTTGGAACCTGACCAGGGCTGGGTGTTGTGGCAGGTGCCTGTAGTCCAAGCTATTTCAGAAGGTGAGGAGGCAAGAGAATTAATTGCTTAAGCCCAAGTGTTTGAGGTTGCCATGAGCTGTGATGCCACAGAACTCCACTGAGGGTGACAAAGTGAGGATCTGTCTCAAAAAAAATTTTTTTTCATTATACCATCAAACTATTATCTTATATTTTGATCTAAAAAGTTTTCCCACATTTGGTCATTTAATCTTTTTTTTTTTTTTTTTGAAATATTGTGTGAAGTAGGGATCTAGTTCTATATTTTTCATTACAGAAAGCCAGTTTTCTCTATATATTTATAGCTAAACCAACTGTATATTTTATATATGTGTATTTATAACAGTATACAATATATTAATAATACATGAAACAATTTAATGGGTTCTGGCTACCATTGTTCAGAAAATAAAATAATATGGAAAATATCAGACTACATTGCATATAGTAAGGTTATATGGTATTTTCAGAACACATATACATACACATACTGAGTGGATAGTTGGACATGAAATAAAATATATTTATTCCTGAATATCATGGCAAAAAAATGTTTGGAGTACACTAAAAAATGATCTTGATATACCATATGTACTCGAGTATAAGCTGAGTTTTTTCGGCACAAAATTTGTGCTGAAAAACCTGAACTCGGCACAAATTTTGTGCCGAAAACACTCGGCTTATACTCGAGTATATACGGTATGTAGTCTTAGGTTTGTTTCTGGGCTGTCAATTCAATTTCTGTGGACTCCGTATCATGCTAATATTCTTAATATTTTATGTGTATAGCCTGTTAATTCTGTCCTCAATGCTATTCTTTTTTTTTTTTTTTATTGTTAAATCATAGCTGTGTACATTAGTGCAATTGCCTGTACCCATTCTAAGATGCACTGTAGATGTGGCCCTGCCCATTACCCTCCCTCTACCAAAACCTACCCCCCCTTCCCCTTCCTTGGCCCTTTCCCCATAGTCTTGTGGTATAGTTGGGTTATAGCCTTCATGTGAAAGCTATAGTTTAGCTTCATAGTAGGGCGGAGTACATTGGATACTTTTTCTTCCATTCCTGAGATACTTTGCTAAGAAGAATATGTTCCAGCTCCTTTCAGGTAAACATGAAAGAGGTAAAGTCTCCATCTTTCTTTAAGACTGCATAATATTCCATGGTATACATGTACAATTTGCTAGTCCATTCGGGTCGATGGGCACTTGGGCTTCTTCCATGACTTAGCAATTATGAATTGGGCTGCAATAAACATTCTGGTACAGATGTCTTTGTTATATTGTGACTTTTGGTCTTCTGGGTATAAACCTGGAGACCATTATCTTAAGATGATAGACAGTGAACTTGGAGCAAGGCAGTTTCTTTTCACTTTCAGTCCTAAACTGCCAATCTTCAGGCTTCTCTTTGTGAGAAAGAAGTAAACTTGTATCTCATTTAAATAACTATAGTTTGGGGTTTTCTGCCACATATATCTCAACCTAATTCTAGCTTATATAAATGGTTAAAAGCATGAAATATACTATGGTAGGAAAAGAAGACACCAAAGTAGGATACTTATCAGGAAAGGCTGAGACTTGGGTTCTTGAAAGAATCTGGGTATGTGAGATGGAGAAAGGGGTAACCCAATGACATAGAAAATGTGAGCAAAATCGGGAAGACAGGGAAAGTATAACTTACTGAAGTACAGTAAAATTCTCTTCATTGAAGCAGCATATGGTCAAGCAGTAGAAGCACTAGACATGTTCAACAGGGATAAACTATGGAAGGTTTTAATGCTGGGATTTTACACAGGGTTAGGAAGTAAATTATAACAACTCTTTTTGCCTCACTCCATACAATACTGTTCCTATGATAAGATGCTCTGCTATAGGTTATGGAAAAAGACTGAGTCCTCATGAAAACGGTTAAGAAAAGAAGGTTGGGCTTCGAATTGGTGAGAAAACAAGTGAGATCATAAATAAAAAACTGAGCAGGAACAACTTTTGTTTTTCACATCCCATGTGGCATTCTTTCATTCTCTTTCATTCCGCAGGTGGTGTGCCCTTGGAAAGGCTAACAGGAACCAGGGTGGAGCCTACCGGAGCAGAAGCAAGAAGAGACTTAAGACTGTCTCCAGTCAAGTTTTATGCTAAATAGGGAAAAAGATGTCCTCTGCTGATTATTTGTGACCCACTCCAATTCATCAGGGCTGCAAATTTGAAGAATTTCTAAAAAGAAATTTGAAGCCAAAGTTCTAGTTAGTAAGAAACAGCACATTTGCCTGGAATGTCCTTTATGCCGTATGTATGTCACCATAAGTAGTGAGTATGGCATATTGATGATTTAGGGCCCAAGTCATTTTTTTCTATCCATGCCTGATCTCACAAAAATCAATATATATAGTGGGGCGCCTGTGACTTAAAGGAGTGGGGCACTGGCCCCATATGCTGGAGGTGGCAGGTTCAAAGCCAGCCCCGGCCAAAAACTGCAACAAACAAATATATATATATATATATTTCTGATAACGATCATGAATACACAAACCTTCCTTTAAACCTTTGCAACATGGTATTTTTGTCACCTGAACTGATATTTTCATTTAGGTAACTGCACCTTGAACTAAACTTGAACTTTAGTTTTGGTAGAATGTAAAGTCTAAAAGGGTAGAAACAGTATCCCCACTCTCAGCATGAGACCTAGCACGTGGTAGGCACACAATAAGTATGTGAATGCACAAAACTGCCGAAATTCAAAACCTATTGAAAAGAAGATTTTTATAGACATACTTGCTACCTGCCATCACTTTAAACTCATGACTACTAACTTCAATGACCCTTGCTGCCAACAATCTTATTTCATTTCCTCCGTCCATGCCTTCCCACTCACCTAGAAGACTATTTCATACCTTCTTCTCTTTCCCCCAAACCTCC
Source organism: Loris lydekkerianus (assembly GCA_963574355.1). Classification (NCBI taxonomy): domain Eukaryota; kingdom Metazoa; phylum Chordata; class Mammalia; order Primates; family Lorisidae; genus Loris; species Loris lydekkerianus. The sequence continues at coordinate 7,695 of CAUYPK010137826.1, forward strand.
CGGGTGTCCTTGCCTGGCATTTCACTGGAGGAACTGAAGCTCTAGGAAGAGTTGCTGCGCCTGGTTCACTGAGTAGCACCTCTCCTGTAACCGTGTGTAACGCATCTTGCCAGAGCCAAATCCTTCCATGAGCACTAGCTCTCATCTCCTCTCACTCACCCAAAGAGTCAAGGACAATTCCCTACTAAAACTCTCCCCTTTTTTCCTGTATTAGTGATTCCTTCTCTATTGACTCACTCCCTAAAAAGTCCAAGCATTTCTTCTTCCATTTCTAGAAAAACGTCCTCCTGGCCCCACCCTTTCCAGTTACCACTGCATCTTCCTTCTCCTCTTCACAGTAAAACTCCCTGAAGAGTTGTAAATCTCCATCTCCAGTTTCTATCCTCTATTTCACCCAGGGCCATTATCACAGCTTAACGTACCACATACGCATTTTACTTCTTAGGTCACTATCTCCTCCCACCTACATTCTAATATGAATTTCACAAAAGCAGCTGCTGGGGGTGGGAGGTTGTTTCTGCTTAGTTGAGGTTTTCCCTCCTGTTTTATTTGTTAAAACATCATCATGTTGAAGGGGGTTTGGAACACATTAGGCGCTCAAGAAACATTTGTTGCTAAAAAAAAAAAAAAAAAAAAAAGACTTGAATGAGTAAGCCGATCCCCATTTAAGAAAGAGATGTATGCTTTTAAGATGTGCATTACAACTAAGTCTAGTATCCTATTAATATATTTACTTGTTTTTCACATGTTTGAGTTGAGAAAGGATATTATCAATCTTTTATATTATCTTATAATTTTGAAATCCTATAACTTTATGAATAAGATCCTACAAAATAAACAGCTTAATGCTATATGCTATAAAAATGTTTAAAGAAAAGAAAATTATTACAAGATTTGGAGCAAAGATGGAAAACTTGAGAAGCACACAGAGCTCTCTAGAACTTACAATATTTGAAAAGAGATAATATCTCATCTCAAAGTGAATTGTCTAAGCAAAAGTAAAATCCTAAATCAGATTAGTAAATTTTAAAATTCAGTGCATATTTTTAATCTGTTCATCATTTTACTAAAATAAGAAATTGATCTTGTAGTCATTGAAAAATGACCTGAAATCTCAACATTCAAATTGTTCAAAAGATAACCCAATGATGAAATGTTTTGTGAGGCTTTCCCAACTGTGACATTGAAACTAAAAGATTAAGGAATAGACAACAGTGGTGATAATACAATGTAATTCACGGAACTTCTCTTGTAAACGATAGCAATATGAAAACACAAAAATAATCAAATGAGAATAAAGTCACTAAGATATATATTGACAACTATCGCTTGGGCACACTCCAGTTTTCTCTTTCATGGAAATCTAAATATTTTTAAATTAAATTTAAAATCTGATTTCTGTTTAAAATTTCACAGATAATATTATTTTACCTGTTCATATGCCCCGACCTTCAGTGCCGTCTCTGGTGCAATTTTAAAAATGTTTACACCATTTCCTCGCCAAAGAGAAAAAATTCCTCCTTCTCTTATCATCTGCTCAAACCCATTAATCAATCTCAGTTTCCTTGTCTGTGAACTTTGAACCTAAAAATGAATAACAAATTTATTTATTGTATTCATTTTATAGGTATTATGGTATGGGTGTTGCTATTGCCAATAAAATAAATAAACACACATATATATAAATTCAGGGGTTTTCAACACCATCTAAATTTTCCTTCAGAGACAAAATTGATATATTAATTTTTCTTGCCTCCAAATACATATTTTAATGACTCTAACACATCAAATAAAAAAGACTAATGGAAGGAGAACAGAAATAACTAAATAACCAGAGAATTTCAGCATAAGATGTGTTGCTGCTACCAAAATATTACAAGACTATTAAAGAGTACATTGAAATATGCACTGGAAATAGGATAAATGAAAATACATCATTTCAGCACTGGACACCCCTAGTACAAACCTCCCCCACAATGTGGGGGGTTAACATGTGTCCCTCAAAATTCCCTCAGAATGTGACCTGGTTTGGAGACAGGGTATTTTCAGAAGTAATCAAATTAAAGTGAGGTCGCTAAGGTAGACCCTAATCCGACTGCAAGCCTTATAAAAAGGGGGCATTTGGACAGAGACCAACACACCCAGAGGAAAGACAATGTGAACAGAGAAGGTTGAATATACATTAAGGAGAGACCTGGAACAGATCTCAGACAATGTGAACAGAAAACACAGTTGAATATACATTAAGGAGAGACCTGGAACAGATTGTTTCTTACAACCCTCCGAAGGAGCCAACCCTGCCAGCACTTTGAATTTGGACTTCCAATCTGCAGACTATACGACAAGAAATATCTTTTATTTCAGCCAGTTTGTGATACTTTGTGACAGCATCCATAGCAAACTAATATACACAGATTATAGGTCATTTTAATGTCTTCCTTTATGCTTGTCTGTGTTTTCCCATTTTCCTCAGCTTTTTTTTTTCTCTATACATATACATGTGTTTATTTGGTTTCCACTTTTTGCCTTCACAAAATTAAAAAGGTTTAAATTTTAGTAACAATAACAATGTTTAAGATAAGGACTAGAAACAAAAACCTCGTAAAGAATGAACGAAGATAAATACATTCAGAAAAGAAATCAGATGATTGCTACAACGAAATACTGAGCAATAATAATAAGAATGCAAAAAAAGTAACATTCACATTGTCAGATAAGAGTATGTCTATCATAGAATGCTTTGCTCTGAGGTTCAGTATGGAGTCATCAGTTAACTTCTTATAATTTTTTTTCCCAAAGTCTCAAAAAATAGACAACTAATATTTATAAATAAAAATAAAAGATAATTTCAAAAAACAGATCATGCCAAATCTTATAGACAATAGAAAAAGAAAAACTACTTCACAATCATTCTACTTCATGTAGATATACCTGATACTAAAATTGGAAAAAATATATTATAAATTGAAATTACAAACATATTTCACTTATAAATGAGGGTGCAATATCCTAAACAACATATTAACAAGTTGAATTAAAAATTAATGTTCAAGTAATGTACTTTGGTCAAAATTAAATCCAATTTATGTGAGGATTAGTCACTATTTTCTTTTTTTTTTTTCTTTCCCTTACCCCCTCCCTCCGTCTCTTTCTGTCTACTCTCCCCTTCCCCCATGCCCCACCATGTCATTAATTGTCATTAATTGTCCTCATACCCAAGTTAAATACATAAGATTCATGCTTCTCCATTCCTCTGATGCTTCACTAAGAATAATGTATTCCCATTTTCCTAATGTATTATTCTATTGTAAGAAAAGTGTTAATTTTAAAAAGCAGACAGTTAAAACATTAATAAAATATCCCCCTGTCTATAGTAATAAAAGAGAAATAATAAAAAAGAAAAAATAATGAGAAAATAAGGCAAAATGGGCAATCAGATCTCCTATGGGCAGAATACTTCTAGAATATATATATATATATATATATCCTTAATAATGTTCACACCATTACTTGAACTTCTAGGAATTATTTTGAATAATCTTAAATACAGAAAGAATTCCTAAACCATGCAATTTAAAGTAAAATTATGAATAATTTCTTTTAAAGGGGGGGTTAAAAACCTACATGTCAGGCTGGGCACAGTGGGTCACGTCTGTAATCCCAGCACTCTGAGAGGCCAAGACTGGTGGATTGCTTGAGCTCAGGAGTTGAAGACCAGCCTGAGCAAGAGTTTATTTTTTTATTTTAAAAATAAAAATGTACATGTCTAAGAATAGGAAAAAATGATGTTATGACATATACCCTTGAAATAGTGGATAGACATTAAAAACTATACTTAAAGAATATGAAGTAACATGAAATAACATGAAAATACGCCCATCTTACAGCATTAATCACAAAATCAAAAAAGTAATCACTACTCTATAAAAATTATTATTATTTTTTTTTTTGGTAGAGACAGAGTCTCACTTTTTTGCCCTGGGTAGAGTGCCATGACATCACACAGCTCACAGCAACCTCCAGCTCCTGGGTTTAGGTGATTCTCCCACCTCAGCCTCCCAAGTAGCTGAGACTACAGGCACCTGCCACAATGCCCGGCTATTTTTTTGTTACAGGTTGGCCAGGGCCGGTTTTGAACCTGCCACCCTTAGTATGGGGCTGGCACCCTACTCAATGAGCCACAGGCGCCGCTCTGTAAAAACTATTTTTAAAAGGACAGGAGCATAGTATAATGATCATTTTGGGTAGCAAGAAGATAGATAATTTTCTTTCTTTTTTTTTTATTGTTAAATCATAGCTGTGTACATTAGTGCAATTGCCTGTACCCATTAATTTTCTACTTTCTATTTTTCTACTCCAGATGTTCTTGGTAAGCACATATTCATATTATTTAAAAATACAATTTTTTTCTTTTTTTTATTAAGTCTTTTGTACATAGATCATAAATATATTTATGCCATTTTCAATGTGTTGATTCTTTGTACAAATTGGAGTGCTTACATCATACTAATCAACATAGCTTTCACCTCATTTACACAATTATAGCATTAGTATATTTGTGTTCTACACATGATAGATCCAACTTTTACTTGCAATGTGCTCCATAGGTGTGGTCCCCCTACTATCTTCATAACTACAGAAAGTCCTTAATATGGCTTTGATAAAATAGTGTTATTTATTCATTTTATTTCTCTACAAAAATGATAGCCTTCAGTTTTTGAGCACTATGTGCCAAGCCATATGCTAAGTCCATTATAAAATGTTTTTCCTTTTTTTTTTTTTTTGAGACAGTCTCACTAAGTCACCCTCAGTAGAGTAGTGTGTTTTCACAGCTCACAGCAACCTCAAACTCTTGGGCTTAAGCATGCTCTTGCCTCAGCCTCCCAAGTAGCTGGGACTACAGGTGCCCACCACAACACCCAGCTATTTTTTTGTTGTTGCAATTATCATTGTGTTTTTTTTGTTGTTTGTTTTTTTGGCAGTTTTTGGCCAGAGCCGGGTTTGAACCCACCAGCTCCAGTATATGGGGCTGGTGCCCTACTCATTGAGCCACAGGCACTGCCCGTTTTTTTTTTTTTTTTTGTTAATTGTCATTGTTTTTTTGCTGGCCCAGGCCAGGTTTGAACCTGCCAGCTACGATGTATGTATGGCTGGCACCATAACCACTGTGCTACGGGCACCAAGCAGTCCCTTATAAAAGCTTATTTAACTTTTAATACATCCCTTGTATTAGGATCCCATTTTATAGACCCAGTTTAGAGTGATCAAATGATTTGCCCAAAGTTATAAAGTAAGTATCAAACCAGTAAGTGTCAAACCCAGGGCTCTCTGACTATAAAATTCTTGCCCTCCCTTAAACGACATTAAACTACCTCTGACCACATAACACACATGTCTTCTACTTCAAAGAATTCCTTTCCAGTTGTGGGAAGATCAGAGTAATATCAGCATCAATAAAGATGGCAAGTTCTAGCAAACTCATTTCACTGTCAAATATATACATAAAAGAAAGCCATGAGCCCTTGCTCTCTCCCTTCCTATGTGTCTCCATCTCTGGACACTACTTTACTCTGTCTATGTCTATTTCATTTACACTTCTTTTAAATTTTCTAACATGCTCAGTTACTGATGAAGCTGAGTTTTCTATTTTATACTTCTATCTGAAATAGAGGATTTTCAATTGCTCCTCTTTCTTAACAACTGACTGAATTTACAGGAGTCACTCACCTAATAATAGGGGAATAATTAAGAATAATAGGTTGCACATGAAATCAAACACGCAGGAGGATGCTGTGTTACTTGTCTTGCTATGGTATGCCTTCAAAGTGTGTTACCTGGCTCGGTGCCTGTAGCACAGTGGTTATGGCGCTAGCCACATACACCCAAGGTGGCAGGTTCAAGCCTGGCCTGGGCAGCTAAGCTATAATGACAACTGCAACAAAAAATAGCTGGGCATTGTGGCGGGCAGCTGTAGTCCCAGCTACCTGGGAGGCCGAGGCAAAAGAATTGCTAAAGCCCAAGAGTTTAAGGTTGCTGTGAGCTGTGACACCGTAGCACTCTACCTGGGATGACATAATGAGACTCTGTCTCCAAAAAAAAAAAAGGAAGGAAATCATCAATATTGCCTATATTAGCCTACTGAATTAAAGGTCATTTCTACTGAATGCCTTGACCAAGATACCACCAATATTTGTTATGAGAAATAATAGGCAGGAAGTAAATGGTATTTACTACCCCCTTGGTGGTCCCACAGTATCCTCTAGGCATACAGCACTTATATAACATTTTATTATGACTTGCTTCATTGTCTATTTTCCTATACAGACTATAAATTCTCTGAGGACAAAAACTAGGGCTAACATACTATTATAGCCCGTAATGCCTATAGGAGTGCCTGACATGAGATGTGGAATGAATAAAGGAAGCCTCCCCCCACCAAAGCTATTCTTCTATCAGACTTCATATTCCAAAAATGACATATCTATATAAATTTAATTCTTAATTGAGTCAAATATCTTTTTAGAATTAGGATGAAGTATAAATAAGTTTTTAGATGTATATCATTATAGCTTTTACACAGGTAATTCATATTACATCATAAGTATAATATTTCTAACTATTACCAAAATGTACAAATATTATAAAAAAAAAAACAAAACACCCAGGTATATAAATTTAATTACAAATTTAAATTCACTAGATTGTGCATTATTCATTTCTATATCTTATATTTTAAAACATTCAGCAAATATTGAACTTTTAATTATGATACTTAACAGGTAAACCCATGGACTATTTTATAAGTACTATTGACAATCTATTCATCGAAATAAAAGTACTTGGGCAACATATAATAATACACTTTAAGTAACTTATTTTCTGCCTCTTAGAAATATTCTTAGCACTTAAATATTACAGTAGAGTAAGAACCATGCTATTAAGTTGATGTCAAGAGTTAGAGATAATCAATAATAGATTAACAGGGTCTTATCACTTCTCTCATGGATTTAGTTAAGTTTTGGAAAAATTCAAATGGAGTGGTTCTATTATATTTCAAATAAAAATTACTTTGAATAGCACACAAGCACCTTTAAGAAAATTAAGAAATCTTTTTATTAGAGAATATACATATTTGTTTAAAAAAGAATTAAAAAAATAAAATTAAGAAATCTTTTAATACTGAAAATAAGAGAATTTACATTCTCATAAAAATATAAAACTTTAGGCCAGGCCCAGTGGCTCACACCTGTAATATTAGCACTCTGGGAAGCTGAGGCAGGTGGATTGCTTGAGCTCAGGAGTTAGAGACTAGCCTGAGCAAGAGGGAGAACCCATCTCTACTAAAAAAAAAAAACTAGAAAAGAACTAGCTGGGCATCGTGGCGGGTGCCTGTAGTCCCAGCTACTCAGGAGGCTGAGGCAGGAGGATCACTTGAGCCGAAGAGTTTGAGGTTGCTGTGAGCTGTGATGCCACATCACTCCACCCAGGGCAACAAAGTGAGACTCTGTCTAAAAAAAAAAAAAAAAAAAAAAAAGAGAGAGAGAGAGAGAAATGTAAAACTTTAATGAGAAGTAGTATAAAATGTGCCAAAACATTTTTTTTTTATGTGAAAACTGTCAAGGACTTTCCAAGTGACTTTAATTCTTAAGGAAGTGAAAACTACCTGCATCATGACTTTCAAACGGTCAAAAGGTGCCGTGCATGTCCGTGCAACTGCACTAGCTATTCCTGCTGCCATCAAACGTTTCCACCACTCTCCAGACTTTTTTTCGTGTTCGGTAAATTCATCCGGAATAGATATACTCTCTCCAATGTCAATCATCTGATAAATTGGGGGAAAGAGAATTAAACAATAAAAGTGTAAATACTTGTTACATTAAAAAGATAACTTTTTACAAAATTCAAGAGTAGCATCTTACATGCTTTCATTAACTTATTATTTGCATTGACTTTTTTCAAATGTCAATTTTCTTTTTCAAAAGTCTTTGCATTTCACTTTATTTTCAGTAATCATACATGCTTTCACTAAGGCTGACCATTTTTTCTAAATTTGGGGGCCATGTGGTTCACTGAAAGAGTGCCAAACGGGACTCTGAGGATCTAGGTTCCACTATTGGTTAATCAAGGTGGACAAGTCCCCTCTCTGCCTCTTAGTTTTCCCACCTTTGTCTATTCATTCAGTTTGTACCCCTCTTTCCAAGCACCTTTCCACCTCTGACCCTTTGTACTTCATTTACCACTCCTTAGAACATTTCTCCTCAACTCTCTACGTGGCTTGATCCCTAACAACCTTGGTCCATGAACATAAGGGTGCTCACTATTTGCTGAGTTAATAAATTAACATGCCAGACCCATTGCAATATATTAACAATATAATAATGCAGAAGTAAATTTCTGCCCTCCTGGAGCTTACAGGGTAATATAGCAACAGAAAAAGAAATAAATAATTATAATGCAGAGAGTAGTAAGTATAATAAAAAGGTAGCAAATTTCTTAAGAAGATTTCTTAAGAAGAAAGTATAAAGTTGGCACTTAGTAGAGTATAAGTTTTATTTTTTATGAAAGAGGGACTAATGGAACAGTCAGGGACTGCTTTCAGATGAAGTAACTTAGAAGCAGCAAAACCTCAATCTGACTGTGTATCCTGACCTCAGAGGCTATCTTCTTGTGTGTCACACTATATTATCTCCCTGTAGAAGCAGGAGGAACAAAGGGAAAGTTCTAAGCAAAGGAAACAGTGCATTCGAAGACGTTATACACTCTAAGAACTGCAAGGTTGTATGTAGCCATAGGAGGAGGGCAAAGGAAAGTGCAAGGCCCAAGAAGAATGTCAAGGTTTCTGGTTTGAGCAACTAGGAAGGTGGGAGTGCCATTCAGTGAAAAAAGAAAAGAAGGTCTGCGGAGCAGAACATGAGTAGTTTGTAGAGGTTGTGTTTGTGTCTCTCAAGTGATAGTGATGTCCAATAAATACTTGCATTGCAAAAGGAAGATGTAGTTTAGAGACATAAGATTTGGAGTCACTGATCAGCCTATATTTGGCAATTCAATCTGGGGCACTAAGTGAAAGTGGCTTAGTGTCAAAAAAAAGCATCAAATAAAGAGGCCAAAGGAAAAAAAAATAGCTGAACCTAGAATACAGAAAAAAAAAAAAAAAAAAAAAAAAAACTAATATATAAGACAGACTGAGGAAGATCCTTGGGGGAGACAGTAAAGTAATGGCTAGGCTAGGCATGGTGGCTCAGGCCTATAATTCTAGCACTTTGGGAGGTCAAGATAGGAGAATCACTTGAGGTTAGGAGTTCAAAACAAGATTAAAAAAATAACTAAATCTCCAGAAATGTCAACAAAAACAGAATGAAGAAGCAAAAAACAACATTTAGAAAGAAAGATGAGAAAAAGGTAGAATAGAAATTAACTGTCAACAGGTACCAGGGAACTTTCTGGGACAACAAAAATGTTGTAAAACTAGATTATCCTAAAAATGGTCACACCATTCTAAGAATTTACTAAAATCATTGAATTTAACTGCATACTTACCAATGAATGAATTTTATGATATACGAATTATCATTCAATAATTATTTTTTAAAATTTGAAAAACTTCCTTACAATCTGTAATGATAAAAACAACTTCTAGCAAACATCGTATTAGTAGAGAAATTTTAGAATCATTTTCTTTAATATCATGAATAAGAAACAATGATTGCTACCCTTGTTACTATTTAAAATAGTATTACAGATTCTAGACAGGATATAAGTTTAAAATTTCTTTAATGTGAGAATGCAAAAGAAATACAGTGAGATACAGGAATCTTCTTTTACTCTTCTACATGTGACTACCCAATTTTCCCAGGACCATTTGTTGAATAGGATGTGCCTTCCTCAGTGTATGTTGTTGTTTGCCCTGTCAAAAATCAGCTGGCAATAGATATATGGTTTTATTTATGGCTTCTGCACTCTTTCCATTAGCCTGTGTGTCTACCTTTATACAAATATTATGCTGTTTGGGTTACTATCCCCTTGTAGTACAATTTGACATCACGCAATGTGATGCCTCCAGATTTGTTCATTTTGCTTTGGTTATTCAAGCTTTCTGTGTTCCATATGAAGTTTAGAATTATTCTAGATCTTTGAAAAATGACAGTGGTATTTTAATTGGAATTGTGTTGGATCTATAAATCATTTTGACCAATGTGGACATTTCAACAATGTTAATTCTTTCAGTCCGTGAGCATGAGATGTTTCTCCATCCCATAGAAATCATCTATGATTTCGTTTATCAGTGTTTTGTAGTTCTTCTTGAAGATGTCATTCATTTCCTTGGTTAAGAATATTTCTAGGTATTTCATTTCTTTTATAGCTATTGTAAATAAAATTGAGTTCTTGATTTGATTCTCAGCTAGACTGTTATTAGCACATAGAAATGTTACTGATTTTTGGTACACTGAATATGTACCTGAGATTCAGATTAATTCATTGATCAATTCTAGCAATCTTCCAGAGGAGTTTGTAGGATTTTCTAGATGTAAAGTCAGATTACTGGTGAACAAAGATAGTTTGAGCTCTTCTTTGCTAGTTTGGAAGCCCTTTAATTCTTCTTCTTATCTGATTGCTTTGGCTAAGACTTCCAGTTCTGGGATGAATAGAAGTGATGAAAGTAGATATTCTGGTCTTGTTCCAGTTCTTTTGGTAAATGCTTTCAACTTTTCAGTATGATTCAGAATGATGCTGGCTGTGGGTTTGTCATATATGACTTCTATTATTTTGAAGAATGTTCCTTCTATGTCTAGTAGATTGAAATTTTTTATCATGAAGGTGTGCTGGATTTTATTTAATGTCTTTTTCTTCAACTATTGACATGATCATATGGCCTTTGTTTTTACTTCTTTTTATGTGGTGAATCACGTTTATTAATTTGCTACACAGTACCCTCTTTGCATCCCTGGGATAAAACCAAATTGATCACAGTGGATTATCTTTTTGATGTGCTACTGAATTCAGTTTGCTAGTATTTTGTTGAGAATTTCTGCATCTCTGTTCACAAGGGATATTGGTCTATAGTTTTCCATCTTCATTGTTTCCCTTCCTTACTTTGGTATCAAGGTGATACTGGCTGTGCAGAATGAAGCAGGGAGAGTCTCCTCCTTAATGTTATGGACGGTTTCAGTAGAAATGCATTAATAAATGCACTTATGGTACAATTCAGCTATGAATCTATCTGGGCCAAGGCTTTTTCGATTGGAAGTATTTTTTATTACTGTTTCAATCTCACTACTTGTTATTTGTCTATTCAGGATTTCTATTTGTTCCTGATTCAGGTTTGAGAGGTTGTGTGTTTCCAAGAATTTATCCATTTCCTCTAGGTTTTCTACTTTTTGTGTATGGAAGTTTTTGTAGTAGCCATGATAATATTTTGTATTTCTGTGGTACTGGTTGGAATGTCTTTTTTTCATTTCTTATTTGTGCTTATTTGAGTCCTTTCTCTTCTATTTCTGCTTGGTGTAGCCAGTTTATAAACTTGACTCAAGATGAAGATTAAAGACTTAAATGTAAGAGCTGAAACCGTAAAAATGATGGAAGAAACCACAGGAAAAACTCTTGTAGATATCTGTCTAGGCAAAGACGTTTTGATTAAATCCTAAAGGCAAATACAGCAACAATAAAAATAAATAAAAGATATTTAATTAAATTAAAAAGTTTGCACACAGCAAAAAAAAAAAAAAAGAAAAAAGAAAAAAGAAGAGTCAGAGTAAATAGACAACCTACAGAATGAATATCTGCAAACTAGACATCCAACCAACGTCTTATGTTCAGAATTTACAAAGAACTCAAATAAGCAAGAAAAAGATAAATAACTCCTTGAAAAGTGGGCAAAAGACACGAACAGAGTTTTTTTCAAAAGAAGATATACAAACACCCAAGAAACATATGAAAAAATGTTAAACATCACTCATCATCGGGGAAATGTAAATTGAAACCACAATGAGGTTACTACCCCTATCAGAATGGCCATTATTAAAAAATCAAAAAGCAATAGATGTTGATGTAGATGTGATGAAAAAGGAACACTTACACATTGTTGGTGGGACTGTAAATTAGTACAACCTCTGTGGAAACCAGTAACTAAAAAAATAATGTAAACCTACCATTAGATCCAGCATTCCCAAAACTTGGAATCCATCCAAAGGAAAAGAAGTCATTATAACAAAAAGATGCCTGTACCTGAATGTTTATCACAGTACCATTCAGAACTGCAAAAATGTGGAATCAACACAGGTGCCCATCCCTTGGTAAAGAAAAGGTGGTATATGTACATCATGAAGCACTACTTGGTTATAAAAAGGAATGAAATAACGTAATTTGAAGCAACTTGGATGGAACTAGACAACATTATCCTAAGTGAAGTATCTCAGCAATGAAAAAACAAACACCACGTATTCTTATTAATAACTGGAAACTAAATGATGGGTACACCTGGTCATAAATTGGTATAAAGCACATTGAAAACTAAGAAGGAGAGTTCAGCAAAGTTACCAGATAGAAGATCAACTTATAAAAAGAAGTTTTTCAAAGCAGAAATAACCAACTAGAAAATTTAATAGAGAAAAAAAAGATAGAATTCACATTAGAAAAATCTATAAAGTACCTAATAATTACCTATACAAAGAGTACAAAGACCATTTCAGAGAAAAATGTAGTGCTCTAGTAAAAACTATAACAGGAGATATGAACAGAGAATAATATCATGTTTGTGGATGAAGCAAAATTAAAATTATAAAGATACATGTTTTACCCAAGTAACTCCATTGCTATAATAGGCTAAATTTTTGTACCCCCCAAAATTCATATGTTGAAACCCTAATCCCCGTATGATGATATTTGGAGGTGGGGCCTTTGGAAGATAATTAGATCATTAGGGCAGAGCCTTTAATGATCAGACACCTAGCTATCTCTCTTAAGCCAGGTGTGGTGGATCACACCTATAATCCTAGCACTTGGAGGGCCCAGTGGGGTGAATTGGGCAGTACCCATAGCTCATTGAGTAGGACACCAACCACATCCACCAGGGCTGGTGGGTTTGAACCCAGCCCTGGCCAGTTAAAAAAAAAAAAAAAAGGGGGTGGGGGGTGGATTGCCTAGCTCACAGGTTCAAGACCAGCCTGAGCCAGATCAAGACCTTGTCTCTAAGTACATTGGATATTTTTTCTTCCATTCTTGAGATGCATTACTAAGTAGGATATTTTTCAGCTCCATCCATGTAAATATAAAAGAGGTAAAGTCTCCATATTTTTTAAGGCTGCATAATATTCCATGGTATACATATACCACAATTTATTAAACCATTCATGGATCAATGGGCACTTGGGCCACACTTTCATATGAAGAATAGATCACAACTATGCCCAAGATGATGGAGGGAGGAGGGGATGATGGGAGTGGAAGGGAGGGATCAGATTGAGGGAGGGTGAATGGTGGGATCACACCCATGGTGCATAATGCAAGGGTACATGTTGGATCTATTAGTATAGAGTATAAGGGTAGTGCCTGTGGCTCAAGGAGCAGGGTGCTGGCCCCATATACCAGGGATGGTGGGTTCAAACCTGGCCCCAGTCAAAAACTGTAAAAAAAAAAAAAAAAAGCCTTCATTTAGTGTATAAATGTCTTAACACAATAATTAAGTAATTAATTAATCAATGAGATGAGGTTATATTAACCAGTGTGATATAAGCATTCCTACTTCTATATGAAATCAGCACATTGTACCCCATAAGTGCATTAATGTATACATGATCTATGTGTTTATAATTTAATTTAAAAAATACAAAATGAAGACCTCATCTCTAAAAATAGCCTTGCATGGTGGGTGCCTCCCAGCTACTTGGGAGGTTGAGACAAGAGAACGGCTTGAGCCCAAGAATTTGAGATTGCTGTGACATATGATGCTACACTCTACCAAGGGTGACAAAGTAAGACTCTGTCTCAAAAAAAAAAAAAATAAATAAATTTAAAAATAAATAAATAACCTTTTCCAAAATACAGAAAAAGAAGGAATACTACCCAACATATTCTATGAAGCAAACATCACCTTGATCCCCAAACCAGGAAAAGACCCGACAAGAAAACAAAATTATAGACCAAAATCACTAATGAATATTAATGCAAAAATATTCAACAAGATCCTAACAAACAGAATCCAGCAATGCATCAAACAAATTATACATTATGACCAAGTGGGTTTTATACCAGGGTCTCAAGGCTGGTTCAATATATGTAAATCTGTGAATATACTTTAGCACATAAACAAATTAAATAAAAAAAAGACCATATAATTCTATCAATTGATGCAGAAAAAGCTTTTGATAATATCCAGTGTCCCTTCATTATCAGAACACTTAAGAAAATTGGTATAGAAGGGACATTTCTTAAACTGATAGAGGCCATCTACAGCAAACCCACAGCCAATATCATCTTGAATGAAGTTAAATTGAAATCATTTCCACTCAGATCAGGAACCAGGCAAGGTTGCCCATGGTCTCCACTGCTCTTTAACATTGTAATGGAAGCTTTAGCCATCGCAATTAGGGAAGAAAAGACAATCAAGGGTATCCATATAGGGTCAGAAGAGATCAAACTTTCACTCTTCGTAGATGATATGATTGTATATGGAAAATACCAGGGATTCTACTACAAAATTCTTAGAAGTGATCAAGGAATAGAGCAGCATCTCAGATTACAAAATCAACACTCATATATCTGTAGCCTTTATATATACCAACAATAGCCAAGCTGAAAAAATAATCAAGGACTCTATTTCATTCACAGTAGTGCCAAAGAAAATGAAATACTGGAATTTTACCTGACAAAGGACGTGAAAGATCTCTATAAAGAGAACTATGAAACTCTAAGAAAAGAAATAGCTGAAGATGTTAACAAATGGAAAAACATACCATGCTCATGGCTGGGAAGAATCAACATTGTTAAAATGCCCATACTACCCAAAGCAATACACGACTTTAATGTAATCCCTATTAAAGCTCCACTGTCATACTTTAAAGATCTTGAAAAAATAATACATCATTTTATATGGAATCAGAAAAAACCTCGAAT
>CAUYPK010137829.1:0-12848 GCA_963574355.1 Loris lydekkerianus
TAATATATTATTGTTAAAATTATATGCTTTTGTGTGAGTGTTTGTCTGTTTTGGCAGGTCACTGCGTGGTGTGGCTCTCTGACTCTCACAGTTTAAAATTTTGGCTCTTTGTGTCGAACTTGTTCGCCACCCCTGCTTTATAACGTGTAAATAAAGATAACAGTACTACACCTTTGGTAATGCTTGCGAAAAGAATGTCTGCTCCAGTGTCAGGTAGTTCATATGAGGTAAAAACATTTCTATAATAATCTTCAAAATTTCTATAAAGCAAAATAGTGACATATTTTTTAAAAATATTAAAACTTGTCAATCAACAAAGGCCATTGCCCTTTACCAAATGCAAGAATACTACCAACCTAAAACTTTGTATGGTTTCAAAATGCCATTTTCTGTATAGAAAAACTATCTAATAGCAAAAAAAGAAAAAAAAAAAGAACACAATCTAAATGCCCAACAACCAACAATCATGTGAGTTAAATGCATGTAAGTACATATATTAAATAGGATCTGCCATCATTAAAATAATATTTTAAAACACAACAAAAAGATTCCAAGATACAGTAGTATAATCAAAATTTTAATACAGATAAAAATGTACATACAAAAAATTATAGGCTGGCAGGAATGAATAGAAACAAAATTCACATCAAAATCTTAACCATTTCAATCAGTAGATGTTCTATAATCTTATTTTTCTTCATGTTTCAATGTATCTACAATGAACATGAGTAACTTTTATAATCAAGATAAAAAATAATTTATTAAAACTAAAAGAAATTAAACTCCCAACAGGCAACACTGATTCAAAATTATAAATAAATATTCTACAACCAAGTGAAATGTCAATAGAACAGTCTAACTACAGTTTGACTAAACTGAGCAGACCAGTCTTAACTTTCTAAATCCCCTCCTGAGTAAACCATATCAAGTAATGGCTAGCCGAAGATAGTGAATTATCTCACTTGATGGTTCACAGTTATAGATTGAACTCCTTGTTCTACTCTTCTCCCCCCCCCCACTGCACTTCACTATTCTTAAAAAAAAAAAAAGTATCAAGTAACACTGACAAAGACAGATCAAGACCAGAAAGTCAACTTTCTCTAAATGACAAATTTGTTACCACTTAGACAATAAAATTTTGGCAATTTAGGAAGTATTTTCTAAATGACAGTAAACATATTAGAGGCTGATGGTTATTAAATAAGACTGCAGATTATGTGTTATATAGGTCTAATCACAATTTAACATTTAAAATTTACAATGTGCTTATATATAACATCATCAACAGAACCCTGTTAGTATCTATGTAAAATAGAATTTAAAACTTTAAGCATTGTAATTTGAAGTAATTTGGTCATTTTAATTAACTGAAGGTTACAGAAGCTGTAACATAGAAAATGATTAAATTTGAAAAGAACAGAACATACCCATTAAAGTATGTGGGACTCAGGCTGCAATGATATCAAAGTAAATCACGCAATTAAAATCATTTTACTTACGAATATGCTCAATCCAACTGTCAGAATGTTGATACAAAGAGTAAGATAATTAAGGAAGATACTAGTATCATAATAATAGGATATTCATTACTGAGAAAAAATTAAAAAACGACTCATCTTAAAATTTAAGCAATAAGATCCATAAGAATTCGAAATTAAATTCAAATTACTGGGTTTGATTTTGCTTTTAAAAACTTAGTATTTATTATGCAAACAAACAGTATGTTAAAAATACCATAAGGAAATATTTTCAAAATTGCTCATGAACTTGCCTTTTCAAACCATGTGTAGTCACTAAATATTTTTGACAGATAAGACATAGTGCTGTAATGATCCATTCTGGTTTCTACTACAGGAAAGAAACATCTCAGCATTTCTTCATTACTTTATTTATATCTGTCTTAAGTTGCTCTTCACCTATCTTATTTTCAAGTTACTTGCATACCTATCTTGCCAACTTTATCAGAATGAAATTATTCTGCACATAGCAGCTTACAAATGTGACAATAAATTATCCTATGTTCAATAAAAAGTTAACAGTAATCACGTTATAAAGCACTTACATAACATCAGAGTAATTGTTGAAAATTTGTATTATACAAACTATAAGAATTATGAAACGTATCAATAACAACTCATAATTCTATTACCCTAATATAAGAATTGATTCCTCTTCTGAAATCTTATTTTGAATATGCATTTCTTAGGGCAGAAATAAAAATGGCTCATCTTGAAATTTAAGCAATGATCCATAAGAATTTGAAATTAAATTCAAATTACAGGTACAGTCATTGAATCATTTGTTCAGTATGGTAGAATTTGCCTTATGGGTAAATTTCAGTAGAGCTCAAAAAATTCTAGCCATTCCAAAATTAATCAGAAGCTATGATTACCTAGACATGCAGGTTAAGGACTGGAAACTATGTAAAACTCAAAACATGAAATAATTATGTTTGGGTGACAGGAGTGTGGATTTATTGCAAACTTTTCCTTCATTTGTTGTAAAGATAAAGGACTATAAGCTGAAAAAATATTGTCTGGTGAGACTTGCAAGCATTTTTAAAATATGAAATACCTTTAGCTCTTTCCTATGTGCCAGATGCTGTTCTAGATGCTGAGGATAATGCTGTGAAAATCAAGGTCCTGCCTTTATGTACTTTACAGTATAATATGGCAAAGTGGAAAATAAAGCAAGTAAGATAATTTCTGTTAAAGTACTTTTTAGAAAACAAAAAGGACACTCACTCTAAGGTCCAGCAAGGTGGTTTATACCTGTAATCCTAGCACTTCGGGAGGCTGAGCTCAGGAGTTTGAGGCCAGCCTTAGCAAGAGCAGACAAAGCAAGACCGCATCTCCAAAAAAATAGCTGGGCCTTGTGGCGGGAACCTGCAGTCCCAGCTACTTAAGGTCGAGGCAAGAGGATCACTTGTGCCCAAGAGTTTGAGGTTGCTGTGAGCTATGACGCTACAGCACTCTACCAAGCCCAACAAAGTTAAGACTCTGTCTCAAAAAAAAAAAAAGACGCTATGATAAAAGTATAACAGACTGGATTTGGGGGAACTACCTAAGATTGAAGGCTTTAAAAAAGGTCCCTCAAAGGCAGCAGTTCTCAACCTGTGGGTAGCAACTCAAAGGAATAGTATTAAAGGGCCACGGCATTAGGAAGGTTGAGAACCACTGCTCTAAGGTGAGCCAAGACCTAAATACCGGTAAGAATGTACAAAGGGTGGGAGAACCATTTAGACTGAGCAAAGATTCTGAGGTAGGTGAGCCTGAGGTATGTGTGGATGGAAGATAGGTAGGAGAGAAGGGCATGGGAGCACTAAAGGTAAATTTGGATTTTATTCCTAATTTGTTGAAAAGCAACTGAAGAGGGTGTCCGTGATACAGCAGGGCTGAAATGGCAGAGCTGCAGCTTGCCTCCAGTGGCCTCACAGATGAGGCCATCCTCAGTTGCTGCTCCAAAGCGACCCCAGCACCAAGGATTTTCTATTGCAGCAAACCATGCTACGAATTAAGGATCTTAAGAAGTCAATGGATTTTTATACTAGAGTTCTTGGAATGACGCTACTCGAAAAATTAGATTTTCCTACTATGAAGTTTTCACTCTATTTCTTGGCTTATGAGGATAAAAATGACATCCCCAGAGATAAAGATGAAAAAGTGGCATGGGTATTCTCCAGAAAAGCTACACTGGAGCTGACACACAATTGGGGCGCCGAAGACGATGAGGCCCAGAGTTACCACAATGGCAATTCAGACCCTCGAGGATTTGGTCAAATTGGAATTGCTGTTCCTGAAGTACACAGTGCCTGTAAAAGATCTGAAGTACTGGGAGTCAAATTTGTGAAGAAATCTGATGATGGTAAAATGAAAGGCCTGGCATTTATTCAGGACCCTGATGGCTACTGGATTGAAATTTTGAAACCTAACAAAACGAGAGGTATTGTTTAGTACTATGAAGAATGCCCCTTTGAGATTTCAGTGAAGATACAGATTGAAAAAGTAAACAACGTAATTGAAGATACTCAGATAACAGAAGCATCTAGAACTTATGGGTCATTGTTGTGGTTCAAATTATTCTTAAATCCACTTTCCTTTCCTATTTCAGCTGGGGTTTTTTCTCCTATAACTGAATAACTTTTCATTCATTCTGGTTTTAAAGTAATGCTTTATCTTATGCCCTTGAATATAGTTGTGTAACTTTATTTTTTAGTTAATAATTAGAACAATTCCCTTCAGAGGCTGTATTTACTTGCCTTCTATCTCCTAAATTATACTTCTCTTCAAGTCTGCCTTTGAATCATCATTTTCCTATTTAAATGAGTTTGTTGTGGTTACCTTCTGGGGTTTCGATTCCTCAGAATAACTTTCCACAGTGGCACATAAAGAACATAGAACAAGAATGAAACTTCATGTGTACTTCAAACAGTACTGTTTATTTTACAAAAGAGTAGGTACTCTTAAGAGTAATTCAGAATCATGCTGATGAGGATACTGATAGAAAAAGTAGCTTCTTTTTACTTATAAAGTACATTTAAAGTTCAAGGACTGACCTCATCTAATTGGGAATGGGAAGGAGTAAAAAATATAATTTTTACTGGGTACCCAGACACTATGCTACAAGACTTTAATACGGACAACTATCCTTATAAGAAAACAGGCTAACCATATAAAGTAACTTACAGTGAATGGAAGGCAATATAAACAGGCTCAAGTACTCAAGATCTCAACCATCATTTTTAGTATTAAATTGTGCCTCAAAATTAGTGCCTCACAGTACCTCCTTCACTAGCCTCCTGTTGCAAGAACATTCAGTGAGTTGGAGCATTGTACTCTTGGCTCTCTAGCCTGAGTACTGTGGTGAGGGAAGAAGCTGTAGGAGAGTCTTTAGCATGTGACTGCTTTAGGGACACCCTGTTATTCCTGCATAGGTAATGCTTGTATTAGCTGGAAAGAGCCCCCTGCCCCAAGGTCTTCTTGATGCCAGTAGCCACATGTAACAAATTATGTTCAATAAAAACTTAATTATCAGAAAAAAAAAGAAAAAGAAAAGCAACTGAAGGTGGTTAAAAGGGAAATGACCTGATCTGTTTTTCCCCCTGATCTTTTTTTTAAAGAAAGGATTACTAGAGACCACAAACAGAAGGAAGCTATTATACAGCTAGTCCAGGTTAAGTATGATAGGGTTTTGTAATCAAGAGTGGCAGCTATGGGGATGGAGATAAAGTGGATTGATTGAAGATATAGTTTGTAGTCAGAAACAACAAAACTTGCTGATTTGGTGTGAGAGATAGAGAGAATTCAAGGTTTTGCTTTGTGAAATCATTTACTTGGATGAAGAACCAGAGGAAGAACAAGTTTGGGTTCTTTTGAACATGTTAATTTTGAGGTGCAAAGCTGAGTGGGAATGTTGACGTTCAATTTAATAAAGCCCCCCTATACTCTTGAGAGGAAGAAGAGGAATCATGATCTTTATCTTTGTTCCCCCAATGCCAGATACACATTGTGTACGGATACGCCATTATGTATGGCAGTAAATATTTTTGAATAGGAGGATGGTCCTTTGTTTCGAAGTTTCAAGTCCTGAAGACAGTTCTCTATACAAAAACTATAAAAGGGCTTTGGCACCTCCTTGGCTTCTGCTAATGAGGTGAATTACTTCTTGATTCTGGTGATATTTAGTTACAATAGGCTTTAGCTGTGAAAAATTATTTTCGCTACGTTGGAACTCTTTTCAAGTGAACGTCACTCTTCTGAGTGTAATTTTGAAGGCGAGTTCAAATATATATACATACACACACTTTAACACGAAGGGCTGGGACTCCACGCACATTTACAAGGAGACAAGGCACGAGACTAATTCTAATTAAGAATGGTTTGCACCTGGACAGCGGAGGCATCAAACGCCTCAAATCCTGCAGATGAAGCCACCAGTAGGAAGCAACTCTTCCTACGAAAAAAACAAAAAAGGTCCGAAAAGGGAAGGGGGGTTACTTTTTATTTGCTAAACATCTTTAAAAGATTTGACACCACATAACTACATCCTCCAAGTCTTAAAATGCCGAGAATAGGTATTATTCATGTTCATGGTGATAAAAGTTCAGAGTACCTCGCTTTTAAGAGCCGGAGATAGCCGTATAGCTCAGGTTGAGACCTTGCCTGCCCACTGTCCCCGTGCCAAGTATTTTTCAAGTTCGGAAGAAAACGCCACATCCACTGCCAAAACCTGAAGTCACAATGACTGAGAACCCTTGCAGAAACAAAAGCCTTCGATCTGCCACGGTTCTCGCGCCTCCACTCCCTCGCTGTTCACCCCACTCAACAAAGACAACCAAGAGTTCAGGCCGCAGCAACAAAACACGGCCTGACCGTGGGTGTGAGCGGACGGAGGGAAAGGTTCGCGAGCCGCCCCTCACCCCTCTCTCGAACGTGACAAACAAGGATATGAGGAGCCGGGGCAGGACGGACGGCAGTTCCCGACGACACAGCTCCTCTGGCCAGCTACTTAATTCTTCCAGGGGGACCGCGCTCGCTGGGACTGCGCGTTCCTGGGACATGTTTTCGCCTGAGGCAGCTTCGAACTACTCCCGCCACAACCCAGACCGGAAGCTCTCATCCTCCCGGCAGCCCCTGCGAGCTCTCCGCCGGCTCCAGAACCATAGAGAGGACGCAGCTTGGGTTGCTTGGTGGGCCCTAGTTGCTCATGGCCAAACAGGAAGCTGGGCTTGTCTGGCCCTCGGAAAACTCGACTCAGTGGTGCGCCGGGTCAGCGCGCAGGCTGAGGCGCGGGGCGCAGGTTCCCAGCCGGGTCTTCCGAGGCTCACCGTCTAGCGAAGAGCTCCAGGTAGACGTTACGTTGAGATGGGGAAGGGAGGGCGAGGAGTCCCCAGATTTGCTACTCACGGGGTTTTGCGATTGCACTTCTGGGGTTAGGTTTGCCCTGGGACCTGCAGCCGGAAATGGATCCAAGCCCTGCAGCGGGTTGGGATAGAAACAAGTCACATTCTGACTTGATTAACTGTGTCGGCCCCCCTCTTTGTACATCTTGTGTAAGGGGAATAAAGATCCAATCTGCCAGAATTGTTGTGCAAATTGAAGCAGATGGTAGTGTCAAGCACAGAGGATACAGAAAAGACTTACTATGAAGTTACTTCCATTTTTTGCAGGACTCTCCAGACTGTTAGTGCAGGGCGCTTATTGTGTGTTCGCCCTGCCAACTAATTAGTCTTTGCCGGTTGCCCCACTAGCGTACCTTAGGGCTGCTGGCCTGGTCTAAATGTGTATAGTGAAGTCTTTTGGATGAATTTACACACTAGCCCGTAAGTGCATATTTTTAAAGAGATGCTCGCTTCCCAAAATAAAATCTTGAACTCCTGTTATTTGAGACAGTAAAAGACAGCAGGGAAGAGATCCTGGAAATTTAGGGGGTGATTATATTTGGGTACAGTAGGGACAGTTGAAAGCTACCAAGTAGCTAAGCTGTTCTGTATGAAAATTTTGGACATTATGTTTGTTCATTTTCTACTCCAATCTTTGGACCTTCATGGTATGTATGTCCAAATCTCTTATGTCTGTCTCTATAGCTTTTGTTCACGAACCCAAAAACAGTGTTGCTTGTTGTACAGAAAGCCAATACGGGGACAACAAAGATTGTCAAGAAAGAAACGATGTATTACAGTGGACCTCATAGTGGACCGGTGGACTGGGAGGTGGGAAGTATGGACTGCTTCAAATACACCTCCTCATCAAAAGGCAGGTTTCTGGAAGTGAAATGAATAATGCATGAAGAGAGTGAGCATCATTGCTTGTTTGGGGTAGAATACAAGGCCTAAAAGCACAGTGAGAAATGATGTTAGTACATACATCCCTTGATCAAAAAATGGCAGAGAAGTCCCTTCCAGGGTGGAGATTTTAGTACTATCACGAGCTAGGAATTAATACTGGTCATTCTTTCAGCCTTTTGCGCAGACTCAGTGGAACGTTGGACACAGTCTGTGGTGGAATATGGCTTGTCCTGTCTTCTTTGGACAAGGAGTTAGTTACAGCTGCAAGGAGGTTCTGCCTTTGGGGAAAAAACTAAAGGAATGTATTATTACAACAAAATTACAAACTTTTGGTCATCAAATCTTTCTGAGAGCTCTCTGTCTATTCTCAGCTTAGTTTGAAACTGCAGTTGCTAAGCTACCACTGTTGAGATAAAACTCACTGCTATGCTACTAGCCAGTTCAAGGCCACTTAGAGCAGCCAGCGCTAGTCACAATGTGAACACTGAAAACTCATTTGGAACATGAGGGAACTAAAAATACTATTAAAAAAAAAAAGTTATTGCTTCTGGAACTGGTTACACATATTTAGAAAAGGTGAGGGAGGGGCGGTGTTTGATATTACATTGTAGTGAAATGTGACATCATTTTGTTTCTGTTTTTTTTTCTCCAGAGCTAAACTGAAAAAAGAATAAGACCTGTGAAAAATCAGTTGGAAATATCTCTTAGTGTTTTGTATAGTATATAAGAAGCTAAAAAGAAAGTGCTCCCAAGAAGACTAATGGAATAATTGAGGCGGATTTATGTGTGTCATCAAATTCTATCTAGAAGTTGAAGAGTATTTCTGTAAATTTAAGGATTGTGTGCACTTAATGAGAATGACCTTTCAGTTTAATTTTGCTATAGAAGACCATCTGGGAAATGAATTAGCACCCCTCGGAGATGGAGCTTTGACGTTGGATTCTTCAAAAGAGCTGTCAGTCTTAAAAAGTCAAAAAAGAGAACAGAGGGACACAAAATGTTCTATAGAACAACTTGACTTGCCTTGGGACCAATTGTGGGAAAATAAGTCAGTGGAAAATGCAGCTCCTTCTCAAGACACAGACAGTCCACTAGGTGTAGCTAGTGGTTCAGATAACTTGGAGCCACATAAAAAACAGCCGTGCTTGAGAGCTGCCAAAGAGCATGCTATGCCTAAAGATTTAAAGAAAGTGTTAGAAAATAAAGTGATAGAAACATTACCAGGTCTCCAGCATGCTAATTTACCAGTAGTGAAAACTGTCTTGTTGAAAGACAGCTTCCCTGGAGAAAACATAGTTTCAAAAAGCTTTTCTTCTCACACTGATCTGATTACAGGTGTTTATGAAGGAGGCTTAAAAATCTGGGAATGTACCTTTGACCTCCTGGCTTATTTCACAAAGGCCAAAATGAAATTTGCTGGCAAAAAAGTGTTGGATCTTGGCTGTGGGTCAGGGTTACTGGGTATCACTGCATTCAAGGGAGGGGCCAGAGAAATTCATTTTCAAGATTATAATAGTGTGGTGATTGATGAAGTAACTTTACCTAATGTAGTAGCTAACTCAAATTTGAAAGATGAAGAAAATGATATAAACAAACCAGATGTGAAAAGATGCAGGAAATCAGAAGTAGTACAAGAACCATATAAATGTCAGTTCTTTTCTGGGGAGTGGTCTGAGTTTTGTAAGCTTGTACTAAGCAGTGAAAAACTCTTTGTGAAATATGATCTCATTCTCACCTCAGAAACCATTTACAATCCAGATTATTATAGTACATTGCACCAAACATTCCTTAGACTATTAGGTAAAAATGGACAAGTACTTTTGGCCAGCAAAGCACATTATTTTGGTGTAGGTGGAGGTGTTCATCTCTTTCAGAAGTTTGTAGAAGAAAGAGGTGTGTTTGAGACTAGAACACTGGAAATAATTGATGAAGGATTAAAGAGGTTCATAATTGAATTGACTTTTAAATGCCCTAGTTAATGTTCACCGAGTGTCCTAAGTGAAATAAACAGAATGACCAAAAATTTGTTTTGAACGTCCAATTCTGATTTGCTGTTATTTTTGTCTGAAATTTTGATGTTGCTCGTTTAGTTTTGTTTATCTAAACAATAGTCCAGCTAGGTTAGCAATCTTTGTACTTGTAAGATGAAACTAGGAAAACACCTCAGCAGTTGATGAGATCTCCTGGGAAATCATTCTCTAGGAAAGTTCTGTTTTCTCCACCTTCATTCTATTTGACCTCTCTGCCACCTTTGCTATTGCATAAGATTATTCCCAGGAAATCCTGCCATTTATAACCTGAAGTTTATTAATTTCTTCCTGGTCTTTGTTAGTCCCTTGTTCACACAAAGTGCCTGGCCAGATCACCATGGTAGTAGTTGATGGCATACGTAATATGTATCACTAAATGGTACTGAACTGAATATTTGGTTGAAGGCCACAGATAAGAAGTTTTTGTTTCATTTTGTTTTCATATTCATTTATCTTGTAAGGATCAGGCTCCTGAGCTGTCGAATTCACACTGAGATAAAGAAGCAGCAACAGGAAGGCTGTGATAGGGTGTAAAAGTGATAGAGGACTTATAGCAGTTCACGTTAGCCCCTTGCAGCCCAATAAGACGCCCTAGGCTCCTGGTAGAAAAAGAAAAAGGGGAATTCCAGATTCTGGGGAGTTCAGACACTATTTGGTAAATAGTAGGAAAGAAAGGAAGAAAAACTATTTTGTTGATTTTAATGCAAAAATTTTCATATCACATTTGAAATTGGTATCCATAACAAATCCCACTTAAGAACTTGGAGAAACAACTAAGCTCCAGATCTTGCACTGCCCAGCACCAATCTCCTCTCGCCTACCTTTCCATCCCCACCCTTCCCCATCCCTCATCCTTATCCATAAAAGAGAAAAATTACCTTTTTGGGAAGCTTCAGTGCTGCAGATTATTTAGGATGAGGAAGAATTCATATTGTTAATTGGTTTCTAAAGATTCAGTCAAATATATGCTGTGTCCTGCCTCTAAACTGCCTGTTTCTCAGATGTGCCTCTCCCCTAAGCTTCAGTCTCACTGTCCCACAGCTGGCTTTCTGCCTCTGGTTGGGAAACAGGGGCTGGGAAATGTCTTCCCCCTGACCGAGAGCTGTGCCTTCCCAGTGTTAAATGCAATGGTCAATTTTACATGTGCTGTACAGTCTGCATGGTAGACAGGTTGCAGCTCAGCTAAAGAATGAACTTTTTGATGGCAAAAAACACAGCTTCACTGTTCAGTACCATCTGTGGTATTTTATTCAAGTGCTTAATAAATTGCCATTTGGAAAGCAGGAATAGCAAAGAAATGACAACACTGAACTTGACTCTTCACCTCCACTTCAGCCAGAATATTTGGATGTCTCATACTGTGTGTATGGTGGCATTGTGCTTGCTTATATCAAGGCTTTGCTTTGGGTAAAAGCACACATTTAAAGTGGCCATAACTCAGATGCAGGCCAGCAGAGAAGTTGCCCTGCTCTGTAAAAGATACCTTTATTGCAGCCCAGGGATGCAGCTTCTATTCAACCAGAAAGCTTGGGGAAGCCACGGTACATTTATCACCACTACATATTCTCATACAATTCCAATTTCTGCCCTTTCAAGGAATTGAAAGTGGACTCAACTAACCCTTCAAAGTAGTTTCATCGATAAGGTAAGTTGTTTAAGAAAAATGTTCATTCATGATAAGGATTATTATTCTGGAAGAAACTATGTAAAAGTTATGATGACAAAAAAAAAAAAAAGTGTGGCAACCTAAGTGTAAAGGAAGGAGGGCATTTTACCCCAAGAACAAGCTAAGTGCCAACCAATTTGTGATCTGCAAAAATATGATGAAGGGCTGCTGAAGCTATTCTTTTCCATGGTATTTGGTGATGAAGAAAAAGTGAAGGTGAAAGATTGTCATTTATAGTTCAGGTAACCTTTGAACAACACAGGGTAGGGGTGTTGATCCCCCACATAGTCAAGAAATTCACATGTATAACTTTTGATTCTCCCCAAACTTAACTACTTATGCCTACTATTGACTGGAAACCTTACCTCTAAGATAAAACAGTAGATCAACCCATATTTTGTATGTTACATGTATTATAGATTGTATTCTTACAATCAAGTAAATTTATTAAGAAAATCACAAGGAAGAGAAAACATATTTAATATCTGGCAAGTAGAAGTGAATCATTATAAAGGTCATCCTTGTCATCTTTCCCTTGAGTAGACTGTGGAGGAGGAGGAAGAGGAAGGGTTGGTCTTGTTGTCTTAGGCAGGGCAGAGGGAGAAGGAAATCCACTGTAAGCAGATCCATGTCTCAAGACTGTTGTTCTCAGATGTACTCAGTCATGAAACACTAAATGTCTTGGCTGTGCTGCTGCTGGACAGTGTGGTGCCTTTAGGTAAAGAAAAGATGCCTTTTCCTGCAGGCACATTGGCCTCTTCTGCCTGGGAGGAAGCAGAGCAGGGCAGGTAGGACAAGGGCTTTCAGCCCCATTCACCCACCCCCAGCTCTTCTTGGTAGTACTGTGGCTTAGTCCTACAAACTTCCATAAACTCCCAACTGATAAGATATGGGAAAATGAGAAATAAACTGATCAAGATCAAGAAAACTATGTAACATACACCAGGTACAGAAGGGGGGCCATATGAAATTTATTTTTCCCCTCACATTAATTTAGTGCTCACAACAGTTCCTCTGCTAGGGGCATCCAGCATAGAAAGATAGAAGAAGGCTTTAGTTATCTTATTGTGTAGTAAGCTTTTGAAGAAAAAATGTTTCAATGATACTTTTTAAAGCATGTTAAGGCAGATTTTATTCAGGACTATAGACACAGGTGTAAGAACCATGGCAATACTGTTTTGCAATGGGGGAGACAAATTGGGCTTAACTCCCAATACAGCTAGGCAAATGAGACTTGATAGCCAAGGAGTGAGTCAGTGAGTGAAAAATTACTAAGAAGAAACATCAGGCCTGAAACTGCCTCTACCTAGATACAGCCAGCGTGGTACCATGCCATTGGCCCAACCCTGTCACGCACCTCATCCCC
>CAUYPK010137831.1:0-71325 GCA_963574355.1 Loris lydekkerianus
GCCTGAAACTGCCTCTACCTAGATACAGCCAATGTGGTACCATGCCACTGGCCCGACCCTGTCACTCACCTCTTCCCCCGCCTTCTTTCCCTGCCCCTTCTCCACAATAAAAAAATAAATAAATTCAAAAAAAAAAATAAAATAAAATAAAAAAAAAAAAAAAAAGAATATAGAACAAAAAGGCAAATTAGTATAGAAAATAAATTACTAAGATGATTATAAATTTAAAGGGTGAGAGAATATGGAAACCTAAGATGTATAGTCTGGTCAGAATATGATTTGCACTGATAAACAAAAACATATGTATGAAATAAATAAAAAATAAATAAAAAATACACCAGAGCAGGTGGGTTTGAACCCAGCCCAGGCCTGCCAAACAACAATGACAACTACAACAAAACAATAGCCAGGCGTTGTGGAGGGCACCTATAGTCCCAGCTACTTGGGAGGCTGAGGCAAGAGAATCACTTGAGCCCAAGAGTTTGAGGTTGCTGTGAGCTGTGACGCCAAGGCACTTGCACCAAGGGCAAAATAGTGAGACTGTCTAAATAAATAAATATAGAAAAACTGAGCAAGAGAATCGTTTGAGCCCAAGAATTGGAGGTTGCTGTGAACTATGATGCCATGGCACTCTACCCAGGGCAATAGGTTGAGACACTATCTCAATAGATAGATAGATAGATAGATAGATAGATAGATAGATAGATAGATAAGATAAGACAACTTATAGCGGGAACACTAATATAAAATTAAAACTAAACGAAGTACATTAGTCTTTAAGAAATATGTTGAAACTATTAAGCAGCAGTATTAAATAGTAATATTTAGTATAGTAGAATGTCTACTTGATACCAGATAGGATTATATATAAACTGACCAAACATAAGAAGTATCATTAATTGTTTTGTTTATTCTCTAGAAAAAGTCTCATTAATTGAAAAACATGTAGGTTCTTTATTATGTTATGATTAAGGTTTATACTCAAAACTATTTTGTTTTGAATTTTGTTGAAACTCTTTCTAAAATGGTAGTAACTTTTATCATCATAGAAAATGCAGTCAATAGGGTTCAGTTTATGATTGATGGTTTAAAATCTTGAAGAGACATTATTTTGGGTAGTAAATAGATGTTAGGTTTAAGGTACTATATCAGGGTCTTTAACAGCATGGCACTGGAACAAGAACAGAGAAGTAGATTTATGGAACAGAATAGAAAACCAAGAGGTGAACCCAGCTACTTATTGTCATTTGATCTTCGACAAGCCTATCAAAAATATTCAGTGGGGGAAAGACTTCCTATTTAATAAATGGTGCTGGGTGAACTGGCTGGTGACCTGTAGAAGACTGAAATTGGAATCCCACCTTTCACAATTAACAAAAATTGATTCTCACTGGATAAAAGATTTAAACTTAAGACATGAAACTATAAAAATACTAGAAGCAAGCATAGGGAAAACACCTGAAGAAATTGGTCTGAGAGAATATTTTATGAGGAGGACCCCCTGGGCAATTGAAGCAACACCAAAAATCTATTACTAGGATCTGATCAAACTAAAAAGCTTTTGCACAGCCAAGAGCACAGTAAGTAAAGCAAACAGACAACCTTCAGAATGGGAGAAGGGTTTTGCAAGTTATGCTTCCGACAAAGGTCTGATAACTAGAATCTACTAGTTCTAGGTCTGAAAACTAAACTAATCAAGAAAAGCATAAATAACCCCATTTCTATGTGGGCAAGAAACTTAAACAAAAACTCCTCTGATGAAGACAGGCGCATGGCCTACAAACACATGAAAAAATGCTCCTTAATCATCAGAGAAATGCAAATCAAAACCACTTTGAGATATCATGTAACTCCAGTAAGATTAGTCCCCATCTAAAAATCCAAAAACTACAGATGTTGACATGGATGCAGAGAAAAGGGAATGCTCCTACACTGCCGGTGGGAAGGCAAGCTAATATGACATTTTTGGAAAGAAGTTTGGAGAACACTCAAGGAATGAAAAGTAGACATACCGGTCGATCCTGCAATTCCTCTATTAGGTCTATACCCAGAGAATCAAAAAGTATTCTACAACAAAGACATTTGCACCAGAATGTTTCTTGCAGCCCAATTCAGAATAGACAAGACACGGAAACAGCCCACATGCCCATAGACCCATGAATGGATTAACAAATTCTGATATATGTATGCCATGGCATACTATGCAGCCATAAAAAAGATAGAGATTTCACACCTTTTATGTTTACCTGGATGGAGCTAGAACAGATTCTTCTGAGTAACGTATCTCCAGAACGGAATAAAAGATATCCAATATACTCAATACTACTATGAAATCAATATATAACCATCTACATACTCATACGAATGGCAAAACATAACGATAGTACCGAAAGTAGAAGGGAAGGGGGAGGGGGGATATGGAAGGAGAGAGGGCATTTGGGGGGACCTCACCTAATGTGCATGATGCAATGGTACATTTCAAAACGATTTAAAAATGAGTATAATTGTGATGGATGTGTTACTGAGTTCAATATAAGAATTTCACATTGTATATTAAAGTAGCACCTTGAACCCCATAAATGCATAATATACAGAGTTATGATTTAATAAAAAATAATTTAAAATAAATAAATAAAATTGACTTTGGTATGCTCTCCCTGTGTCCTCGTGCATATTGTTGCACTTACCACCCTATATGTCTTCATGCAAATATCCAGAAAAGTGTGGCGCCTATGGGCTGGGCAGTGTGTTGAGGTTACCACAATGAATGACTCAGCCACTCTCTTTGTTCCCATGAAACTTAGAGTCTATAATTAGAAATAGATATTAATCAACAATTATGAACATAATTCTGTTAGTGATAAGTGCCACAAATGGGAAACACAGGAAACACTGAGAGTATACAAGAGATGAACATGTAGTCTTGGAGGCCAAGAGCGTCCCTGGAGAAGTGATGCTACAGGTAGTTTCTGAAGGCTGAGTGGAAGTGAGCCAGGCAAATGGGAGATAGGTGAACATTTCTGAATGCAGAAAGAGCAAAGAGAAAAACTGAGATGGACAGGACCTTGGTACGTGCAAAGTGCTGTTAGAAACCAGAGCAGTGCAGCTGGCATGTCCAACAGGAAGAGAACAGACAGATGTGACTGTAAACTATGAAGGGACTAAAAGGCATTGGGCCCTAAGGGCAGATAAAGGATTTGTGATTGTATCCTAAGAGTAATGTTAACCAGTAATTAGCCACGTAGATGCCCATCTCTCTGCACTTGACAGTGAATTCTTGTCTCATAGTCCCACAGTTCCAGAATCTCAGAGAGTAAGCATTCATTGTTTGTTGAATGACTGAAAGAATGAACATATTGTCCTTCATCTCTCCATCAAAAGAAAAATAAGATTCTGAGTTACAGAGGTCTCTCATTTACTGGTGATAGAAGGGAGAAGTGTTAGTCACTGACATTTTACCATGTATCTCTTTACGATGGCATTATATTGCAACCCATGTCCAAAGGGACACATTAAGAGGCTACCAGACAAATGGCCTCCTCTATAATCAAAGCACAAGTCTGCCCAAGGCAGGATCCCAGTACTCCTTGAAAAAATATCAAATCCAAACCAAATGTTCTGAGGTTACAGAGTCAACCAACACAAACTTTCAGAAGAATCTGAAACAGAATGCCAACTCAATACAAAAAATATCTAGAAGAAAAGTACCATGCTCCAGCAGGGATCTGGAAGTGTGATGAGAAGTGATAACATTCAGGGCTTTGATTAGGGTCTGCTCACAGGGTGTTTTTCTGATCGGTGGGCATTTTGTTTTTATTCTCTAACTAGCAACTAGCCCTTTGCTCTCAGTTGAATTCAAGCATGCACAGGCCTTTTCTTTTCATGCATGCAAACAAAAATCTCTTGCAGCTTCAAACATATTGCCCTCTCCACTGCAGGCTACTTGATACTTTGCCTTTCTTTCTTTACTTTTTGAAGACAAACCTTTATCTCCTGAGTCCCCTACTCTACCCTCAGTGGCTTAGTGCTGCCTACAGAATAAAATAAAACTTCTAAGCTGCCCACATAAGATCCTATGCCTCCCACCTACCCCCAAATGCTTGCCTAATGTCTTCACATACCCTTCCACATATTCACTGTGATCGAGCCGTTGTTTTGTTTAATAGAGAAATGGCAGACACAGCTAGCTTCATGTATTTCTTTTTATTTCCTTCCTATTTTATTTTATTTTTTTTTTTTTTTTTTCATCCTATCATCAGACAAGTAGCACCACAACTACAAACAAAATGCCCAAAGATACAGGAAATATGAGAATCTAAAACAAACATTCCTGGTGTCCCATTTGAATAGTACTTTCCTTCATAAGGCACAACTGTGATGATGGCTGGTTTGTTCCCAGAATGGCTGCCTAAATAAAACAATGGTAGAAGCATCCCATGGGGATGGTTACTTACCCACATGTAGTTAAGGACTTTCTGGGAGAACCAGTTAGAAATACAAAGTTCTCTGCATACTTCCATAGACTGTATGCAAACAGGCTGGTGGGGCCTAGAAATGTGCATTTGCAATTAGCAGCTTCCATGGTTCTGATTTAAATGCCCCATAGATGATGCTTTGAAAAACACACATCTCCAATGTTGAGGTGAACTTCCAATGTTTCAAATAGCCTGCCGTTCTAATTAGTTATATTTCTCTATTGGGAGGTTGAAGGGAGAATTTAGCTGCATACCTGTTTTTAGTGACCAGATTTTTTTTTTTTTTTTTTTTGAGAAAATTAAGAACTGACAATAACTTGAAGTAAAAATATATAGTGGTTTATTTGGTTTTTCATGGTCTAAGGTTACTTGTTCCCAGCCCCAGCCTTCTGCTTTCAATACAAAATTATCATGGTGAGCTCAGGCCGACATGGGCTTGGAGCACTGTTACAAAAAGAAGACTATGGATTAGTGCTTCTTTATTGGACAAATTTATTCCCTAAGGAACATGTCTCTTCATAAGAACCTAGATATATTCTAAAACACCTCTGATTTCCAAGCATAGAACTGGGTACTAGTTTTAAAACCCTAGCCTTTTTTTAATTTTTGGTCCTGTGAAGTAAACATCCTATATCATGCTTGTACCTATGATTATACCTAGCATCAGACACGCAAGAAAGAATATTTTTTGAAAACATAATAATTGATTGGTAGTTCCCTTGAAGTAAACATTCTATATAATGCTTGTACATATGATTATACCTAGCATCAGACAAGCAAGAAAGATTATTTTTGGAGAACATAATGATTGAGCGGTAGTTCCCTGGGACCTGCAATCTAGCCCTGAATGCAGTTTATCAGTTAAAAGCAGACACTAAAGGAAGATTACCCAGAGAAAACCTCTCTGCCCCACAAAAATCACAATTGGTATTTTTGAACAAAATCATTTTATATGGTCTTAACTGCAAAAGTTTTCAGGTGTCTATTTTCCATCCAGTGAATGTTTTCCCATAACTAATGTTTGATGGGTGTCATCACTTCATATTACTGGTTCCTAATTTTTTTTTTATTCAGAAGGTTCACTGTAATTAAATAAAGGCAACTAATATAAATGATGCAACCATAAGAAGATATCTATCCAATTATAAAATAAATACATAAATATATAAAAATGGGTGACTAAAAATCTCTTAAGATATCCTATAAAATAGATTTGACATTTGGAAGAACATTAAAAGCAACAATAAAATAATATACAGAACCTTCCAAAAGCAAAATCTCTTGCAAAGCTTCTGATTTATTTTAAAAGAGCAGGAAAGGAGCCCAAATTATTTAAAGGTATGTTGATTTCTGCAGAGAAATAAATGTGAGAAAGACCATGTAACTAAAAAATGAAGAAAAGTACATAAACACATAGTTTCCTTCAAGCAACATTAAAGTTCACAATGGCTTATTTTATTGGATATTGAACCTTTCAATTTATAACCCCACTACCTTTAGTGAAAATAAAAATATGAAAGCATATGTATTCTTTGCTAATTATAGCTAATTAAAATAATAATACTACAACAATTATTGTCACAGCAATAAATGACCAACCTGTAAACCAATAGGCAGGAAACAGATGAGGAGAGAACAGATGAAAAAGAAGGTTCCTTTTTCTGTGCCTTTCAAAAGTGAAATAAAAAACTAACAAGGCCCAATAATAGCCATTGACTTGCCAGTATGACCCACTCCAGAATGTCTTCCATCAGATGACTATTATAGTTATTTCTTCATTTATTAAGTCTCTATGTATTAAAGATGATGCTTTTATGAAGTAACATAAATATCTTTACCAGGTTAATGCATACTTGATATTCATCCAGCACCCACAATTTTCACTTGCCTCTTCAATATTGTTTATTTTCCATGAGACGCTTATCTTTTCTAGTTATGCTGGCCACTTTTCTCCATCCTCCTCCCTCCTCTCTTTTTCTTCATGTTTCTTCCCCCTGTCTCCTCTTCTCTATTACTGCTCACTTCTCATGTATTCATTTCTTTCTCTCCCCCTATTTGTCAGTCTGAAATTCATAATCACACATACAAACAATCTTCCTCACTTACTACAAAAATCAGTATATAACACCCTTGTACAAAAAATCTGGTGACATTAACCTCAAAGTTTAGCAAGACATTATCTCCAGATTAATTTCCTTAGTAATGAACTATGCTGGTCATCTGATTTTAAACTCTCAACAAGATCAGCTCTGTCCTTACCCTATTAGACTGAACAATGATATGGAGAAAAATGCTTCAGTCTGTTTTCTCTCTTATTTCCTAGTGCAACCACTCAAATCCCCAAATGCACTGCATTGTTTCCAGCGCCAGTCTGTGAATCTGAGGATGGTAGAAACCACGTACCTTCAACTCCTAACACAGTGCCTGGGTCTTCTCCAGGTCAAGTGGGCTCTCTGAAATAGTTCAGACTTGAGAGTAATTGACCAATTACCAGCCAGTCTGTGTATCCACAGCTGGACAGCTGAGTTCTGTCACAATGTACTCTATATATGTTCACCTCACAAAAGACATCTGATTGACAGTAGCTAATGTGATAAAAACATGTAATAACCTAGTGTATAAATAAGTCTAGAAGTCAAGGTTTTCAGGATTAATAAAGGAGGCTCCATCATGTCATGATTTTCCAGAGACAACCCCAGATCTTTCTCTATATAATTATGTGTGACTAGAACATGCACCACCTCTACTTTCCAGTTTCTTAGGTGAACAATGACAACATTGGAAAGCACTCGGTAAACTTTTCAGTCATTATCATTGTTGTTTTAAACATTACTGTTTTATGAAGGATTTTACCTACTTAAGAGTTCTACTAAAATCAGAATGATAACCCATTGGCTACATAATCTCTAATGTTTTCCTCATTTTTAAGTGGATGGGTCTGGTTTTGTTTTGCCTATTTCTCACAGATGAGAGTCTGCCCCAATGTCTTGCAGTCTCTATTGGATTTTCGTGAACAGGAAAAAAGTACAGAACAGAGGAGTTACTAACCTAATCCAGGTGAAGACTACGAAATCTTCACAACAGCAGAGTGAAGGCATTTCTGCCTCTCACTTTGACTCCTCCTCTCCCCTTCTGCCACTAGGGGCAGGTGCAAACTTTTTTTTAATGTTGGGGATTCATTAAGGGTACACAGAAGCAGGCTCCATTAACTACTTTTGTTAGGTAAGGACCCTCTTATATTTGTGTCCCATCCCCAAAAGGTATAAGGTGCAAAATTTTAATAAGAACCAAGTGCAGCCAGATTGGTTTACTGTCCAGCACCCACTGATGCTATAAGCACCTCTTAAAAGTAGCATCCTGGTGGGTGTTGCTTTTCAATGGTCAGAAATAATAGAATTTGGAAACAAATGAAGATTTTTTAAATGGTAAAAGTAAAGCAAAAAGAAAAGAAAATAAATCCCAAAGTCAAGATGCCAACCATTCTCACTCTGAGTGGAAGCAATGAAGCCCATGGGTCTATGGCCTGCCTGTACACAAGTCAGGGAGATAAAATCACAAAGGCAGAAGAGGACCCCAGAACTCCTACTGCGGTCTCCAGTGCCAAAGGCAGCTCAGGTCTTCCAAAGCTGATTTAATTATCAGTTGCCGACATAGCAACTGTAGTTACTATATATCCAAAGGGCCAACTCATTACTACTATATGGTAATATTTTTGCCTCTAACAATAAATACAGCTTTCTTACCTAATTATTTATCTTTGGAGAATATCACCCTTTTCCACCCTATCCCCAAGATAAGCTGAAGAGAGAGAAGAGAAAATGATTTTCTCTCCATAAAACGGGTCTTTTAGGAGTGGCATTTGGTATTCTAAAGGTTCTAAAATATTTCTTCCACTATAAGCTAATAAACACAACAATAGATATGCACCAGCTTCCCATAAGAATACTCCAAATGCTTTGTCATAAAACAATGAAAATTCTTTTCAACTAAAATACCTAAAATAACCAAGAAATATTTTATGGACGCTTGGCAAACTAATCTGAGAAAGCTTGGAGGGAGTGTTTTATGGGATTTATGAACTTATCTCAAGCCATGGATCTTAGTTCTATCACAAGAAACACCATTTACTTCCAGTTTGGCATTTGGGGTTTGTTTTAATTTTTAAATACACAACCTACTGGCTATCCCAATACACAAACATATTAACCACAGTTGGAGCATCAGAGGAATTAAATCACAAGTGAATCCCAGTTATTTTCCTTGAAAGCTCACAGACGAAGCCGCTGGAGGTAGCCCCTGCCTTGGCAGAGCTTCCTCACTTATTGTAGAAGCAAAAACAAACAAAAGAAAATGATCCCAAACACAATACCTTATGTGCTATTATACATAGTACACAGTCAATTTCACAAGGATTTAAGTAGATGAGAGAGAATAAAAATTAAAAGCTATACCACCAGGACCAGTGGGCAAGAGATGAAACTTCAGCGAGAGGAAGCTGTTCTTTCTTCATTCCAATAAGCCTTTGCGTTCAGGAGAAAAAATCCACAAGGATATTTCCTTTATATGCTTATAATAAGCTGAGAAAACAAATAATTTGTATTTGGGGGGAGGGGTAAATAGGCTCTTGCCACATTGCCCCAGTTGGTCTTAAACCCCTGGCATCAAGAGATCCTTCTACCTCAGCTTCCCAAAGTGCTAGAATGACTGGCATGAGCCACGACACCCAAGAAACAAACCATTTTCATTTGTGTGTATAATGTATGCAGCTACCTATTATGCACATGTGTTATTATTTATCCATCCACTTGCTCATTCACAACTATGATCTCAATGGTGCACAGTCTGTGCCCTAGCAGTCAATCAAGTCTTACATTCAGAACCTCAATTTATAAACTCTTCTGTGCTCATTATTCTATGTTCTGGGTCTCGGTAGTTTGTTTTAGTGAACTAATCACATGACTACAAGTAAAATTAATGTAAATGTTTTTCAAAGAAGCAATGACATAAAAACCTTTGCTGATTCAAGGTATTTTCAACAAGTAATTATACTCAGACTGTACATGAAAATAGCCTACATGTATTACTATTCCTAAATATAATAACATATCCAGGTATTTTACATATATAATCAATTTCATCATGATGAGGATCTATAATAAACATTTTCACTTTCTCTGTGCCAATGGAGCATTTAACATTATCTAGAAAAAGAATACTGAACACTATTAATTCAACAAATTAATTCAAGTTTTTTAAACAAGATCACATAAATGTCTTCAAAGCCTATCATTCCAAGAATATCAGTTTGTACACAGTAAAGACATCAGTGGAAGAACCCAATTCATTTCAACGCTGTTGGCTAGCCATGCTGCGGCCTCCCCACGTGACTATCACTACCTTTCAAAAAGCCCTTGCTGCTTGGCATGATCCAGGGAACCAGCCCTGATATGGTCTGCTTCCAACTGCTCCCCAGCTAGCTTTGTTTCCCACCTGGTGGAATGTGCTGGAGAATACCCCACTTTAGGTTTGTCTTCCAAAGTAACAAAATCAATCTCGTCCTCATGCTACTGTAAAAATCTCTGTCAACTCTCTGTTGCTTACAGGGTCATTTAACGCCATAGATGCGTGTAGCTCTTTGGTATCTGGCCCTACACTTACCTACATGCTCTCTGCTGGCTCCCTCCTCCCTACCATGCCCCTACCTAAAGTGATTCATTCATCCTCCCATTCATCACATCTATGGGTTTCATGTTCATTTTCTCTCCCTTAGAGGTTCTCAGCCACAGGCTATTTTATTCTGTAGAGACTATTTCACAATGGGCAGAGACATTTTTTTAGTTGTTGCAAATAGAGGGAGTGATACTACTGGCATCTAGTGGTTAGAGGACAGGGATGCTGCTAAAATCCTTCCATGCATAGGACAGACCCCCACAGCAAAGAATTATCCAGGCCAAAGACCCATCTATTATTAAAATGTTCTCTTACCCAGCATGAGAAACCTTGCTCTACTGGGAAAGCTGTTTCTCCACCTAGCCAATCCCCCTGCTTCTCAAGGTCCAACCCCACATCCTCTTTTTCTTGAAACTGTCCCTGTTCTACAGGATGCAAGTCACTACCACACTTGCTTCCTACCACATTCACTTGAGATTATTTTTGTCCTCCCTGACACATGAGAAGTCTTCTATTCTTTCCAGCCTTTGATTGCAGATGCTCTATAAATGTTAAATAAAAAACTATGATCCTTTATCATAATTCTCTCTTTGTTCTTCTAGCTCCACTCTGCTCAACATAGTAGCTACTAATCATGTATGGGATTTAAATTTAAATTAAATTAAGCTTCACTAAAGTGGTAGGACACATCTATGTTCACACATACATCTGATAAGCAATTGGTGTTTTACAAATATTTGTGTGGACAAATGAAGTAATCCTGGGTGAGCTGACTTCCATTTACTCTATTTCTATAAGTAATAAAAGCATAAACAATATACATACTATCAAAAATTCCTGTTTACCATTGGTCAGCCTACAACAAGTTTGGTCATGAATGGGAAGATACAGCCAGACTGAGTAGTGGATGAACTAAAGGGTATCAGAAGAAATGGCATGGCTATAAGTCAAGAAATTGACATTCTAGGGGCCAAGAAATAGTTGTACAACCTGAGGCTGTCCTGAATGGCT
Source organism: Loris lydekkerianus (assembly GCA_963574355.1). Taxonomy (NCBI): domain Eukaryota; kingdom Metazoa; phylum Chordata; class Mammalia; order Primates; family Lorisidae; genus Loris; species Loris lydekkerianus. The sequence goes on from CAUYPK010137831.1 coordinate 11,157, forward strand.
TCCTGGAATAGCTGAGCCTTGAGCACCAGCAGCCAAAGCAAGAAAGGCACACAGATGATACAATTATAACATGTAACACAGATCCCAAGGGGAAGATTCAAAACCTATAGATGGAGGGATATAGAAACTGGAATAGGAGCCTGGCACAGTGGCTCCCACGTATACTCCTAGCACTCTGGGAGGCCAAGACAAGTGGATTGCCAAAGCTCACGGGTTTGAGACCAGCCTAAGCAAGAGTGAGACCCTGTCTCTAAAAACAGCCAGGCATTATGGTGAGTAATCCCAGCTATTAGGGAGGCTGAAGCAAAAGAATTGGTTTAGCACGGGAGTTTGAGGTTGCTGTGAGCTATGATGCCACAGCTCTTGACCAAGGTGACACAGTGAGACTCTGTCTCAAAAAAGAAAGAAAGAAAGAAAGAAAGAAAGAAAGAAAGAAAGAAAGAAAGAAAGAAAGAAAGAAAGAAAGAAAGAAAGAAAAAAGAAAAAAATGAAACTGGAGTGGGAAGCCTCAGAACATACTAACTGAAGACATTCTTTAAAAGTCCCATAATTTGAGTTCAAGTTCCTCCTCTATGATTCTCTAATACATAAGGTCATTTGGGCAAGTAGGTTTGCCCTTTTGAACTTCAGTTTCCTTATCCGCCAAGTGTGAATAGCAGTTGTTAAACCCTTCACTGCTTTTTTTGTGGGAAATAAATGACATAATGTGTATATGCATTGAACTGTAGAAATATTATTTTCATGATTATAAAAGGTATTATTATAAAATCTTTAGGATAGAAAAACTACAAAGGTCAGGTCCAACTCCAATCCTATAATCCAATCTTCTAACCACAATTCCTGAGTTCTTAATCTTCTCTACAATATCTCTGCCAAACCTGGTCCAGCCTCCACTGGAAATTCTTAAGTGATCATGAACCTACTGGTTTTGGAGGTACCCCTTTCCATATCAGATGACTGTGTGACATAAAATCATATGTTTCTCAAAGGATCACTACTGATATTTGGACACAGCGGTTCCTTATTGTATCAGGCTTCCCCATGTAGTATAGGCGATTAAAACATCTGTATCCCACCCTCCGCATCTCAATATTACACATCACCCATCATCCCTAATGGAACAACAACAAAAAATGTCTTTAGATAGTTCCTATGTCCACTAAAAGGTAGTACCACCAGCTGCTAAAAGATCATGGCTCAAGCCAAAATCTTCCCTTTGGATTACATCATGAGAAAGCATTATAAGAACATTCAGAAATAACTGAGACTTCAGGAATTACATGGTTTCTATGGTAGTGTCTCCCTGCTTGCTCTCAGATGATCCACCCTCCCTCTGCTCTGCATCTTAGGAAATGACATCCCCCAGGCTCCTGTGGCCAATGTCTAGGTAGGCTCAGTTAGCAAGACCCAAGGGAGCACAGGAGAGGGGAAGTCACAGAATTTATTCCTCTCTCGCTCTGTCTTGTGCAGTCGTCTTCTCTAGCTGATAAGGCCCAGATCCTTATCAAGTGCCCCCTTCTCTGCAGTCTCACCTCCTACTCGGCAGCCCTGCCCACATTCTCGTCCCTGTCTGATGACTCCAGCACCTTGCCTTTGATGTTGTCTCTCCAACCTTCCTGTTAATTCCTTGGTGGACTCAAGCCCCTCTCTGGCTACTCCTTTGACCTTTTCATTTCCTAGGTAGTAAATTCTCTGTGTCATTAAATTCCCTCCGTTACGTGTTCCTGAATGGGATAGTGATGGACAACAAACTGAGAGACGACGTGGTTTTCCTGTCTTCATCTTGAACGTTTGAACAGAGTAGCTAGAGAACGTGATCATATCTGGATTGCTTTCATTGCTTGTGGAGCCCTAAAGTAGTAACTTTTAAGGAAACAACATATTTTGTGATTGTTTCTTTCTTAAGGATACAAGTTTAGAAGAAACCATCATAGCAGCAACTACTTTCCTCCCCATGGACTCTTTCCTTTATGAAAAAAGACAGCATTCTTCCAAAGGACACTGATTCCTCAGGCAGAAAATATCTATGAGGAGTAGAAGATGGAAGACAAAGTTCAAAGGGCCAACATACTAACCAATTTCATTTCCCCATCTCCTCTCTATCTCTGATAATACAGGAGAAAGAAAAAGTTTAATTCCTAAAGGTGACCAACATCCAATGCGAGTAGTTGCTAAAAAACAAAAAGTGCTCCAACTTCTAAGTGGAATATCTTATATATAAGACTAACAAGCTTGGTGTAAGATACAGAGAACATAGAACACCTCCAAATTATAGACACATAAGCATATGATTTTGCCAGCAAAGCAACAAGAAGTGGTGTTTGTATGGTTCTGTTTTATCTCCTAAGACATTTTCTCCATTATCATTTTCTATATAAATTCACTTTGCCAGTTAGAAAAGTGTCTTAGGAATCCTCCAATTTCAAACAACAGAAATTCATCCAAACTAACTTATACACACAGAATATATGCAAAATTTGTTTACTGTCTAGAGGTAAGTTTATGAATCCCAAGGAGAGAAAATTTAGCCAAGTATACAGAGAAAAAGTGGAGCCAATAACAGGAAAACTGCCAGGGACCAAGGAAATTCTCTCACTGTGTCACTCTCTATCGATCTGAGGTTTGTCTGCCCTCATCTCTGCGTGAAAGGGCTCTCTGGCTTCTCTTTGGATATGGGTGGGATGGCCGGCTATTTCACGAGAGTAGTCTTAGCATCTGTGTTAGCTGCCCTCAGTTTAGGCCACTGATCCTCTAAAATCCCCATTTGGGGCAAAGTACTCCATCTGACCCAGGTTAGGTAAAGAGTCTGCTCCTGCTCTGTTAGCTGTAGCTGAGTAAAGATCATATAGAATAAGAAGGACTGCTTAGACCATCCCTTTTCTCAAAGCAATTCTAAAAGACCATATTAGGGAAAGGAGAGGAGAATAAATGGTGCAAGAGATCCCCTGAAGTATCTCAACTACAACAAGGAATTATTAAAATGATCCTGATTTTCCAGACAAGAAACAGGCACCAAAGTGGTTATGTCACCTGTCCCACGTTGTATAGTTAATTAATTTGAGTCACTACTTGAATCCAGTCTCCGAAATTCATTCTCCTCAATTCTAAGTTACCACCTACGCAAAGGAATCTTTGTAAAGGCAGATGTGGTAACTTACAACTTATTATTACTAAGGAACTGACCAAGTGCTCTAAAAACATGGTGACCTACCTATATACTCGAGTATAAGCAGAGTTTTCTCGGCACAAAATTTGTGCCCAGTTCGGGTTTTTCGGCACAAATTTTGTGCCGGAAAAAACTCGGCTTATACTCAAGTATATTCGGTACTCTATTTGTCGTCCTCCCTTCCCGGGTTGGCCTTCTGTCTCTCTCAACACAGCAACTGCTAGCAGGTGTCCAGGAGGGCTCAGAATCTACTTAAGTCCCTGAGCAGAGAACTTGAAACAAATTCTGTGCAAGAGCCAGACAGCTTCAGAGCCCTACATAGAGCATGGTAATTGCAGAACTGCTGCTGTAAAAGGCAGCAGAGTAGGGTAAGAGGAGCTCCACATTCTCCCTTTTGAGGATGCTGAGTCTCCCTGAGCTCTGAAGAGCTGAGAGGAAGTAAATGAATGAGATATGTGTATGTACGTCTTCCTGACTCTTCGTGGCTTGGAGAGTGGAAGAGAACCAGATGATAAAGTGGCTTCTTACTATTGAGATAGGAGAATCTTAACAGCTTATCTCTCACTCTTACACCAAAAGGCAAGAAATCTTTGTTTTTCAGCAGATATGGGGTTTTTGCGATTAAGGATATTTCAATAACTGAAACTGAATCTGAATCCCAGTGAGTCAACAGAGAGAAACCACTGCCCTTCATGGAAAACCAACAGCCAGAGAGGTGCATCATGTACACCTGTACTCCAGGAAGAAAGATGAGCACCAGAATGACAACATAATACAAATCATCATTCTTGAACCACAAAATTCAATGAAAGAATTAAAGATGAGAATGACCTTACTAAGGCAATGACCAGTTGAGGCCCAGAAGATCAATGCAGGGACTATCTCAAAGCACAAAAGAAATATTAAAAAAAAAAAATAGGGAAATTATAAAGAAAAACATTAAGAGACTAAAAGCTGTCCTTGGATTCAAGAAAATATGAAAGGAGAAAAGGGAATGGATGAAGAAAACACAATAATAAAAATTACTGCCAATGCTGGGGAAAACAAAAACAACACAAAACTTTGTAAACTGAGCAAATATCTGAACCTAGAGATCAAAAGGGCTGTTTTTTCCAGAAAGGATTAATGAAAATAGACACAACCTTAGGCATATTCTGATAAAAATCTCTGAATCCTTAGGATGGAAAAAAAAAAAAATCATATGCATTAAGGTAAAAAAGCAAGTTTACCTGCAAAGAAAACAAAAATTAGATATCAGGCTTTTCATTTCAACACTGGAAGCCACAGCACCTTTAAACTAAGTACCAGAAGGGTTTCTGCAGCTCAAACATCTTCTAACAGCCAGGATATAATCAAGATGAAAGACAATCCAGGACATGCCGTACCAGAGTCTGTCCTACACAGACCTAATCTGAAAGAGATGCCGAAAAAAATATTCCAAATCCATAACAAATGTGCCCAAATGGAGGTTTTTTTGTTTGTTTTTTTTTTTTTTGGTTTTTTTAAACATGGAAAGATGAATACAAGAGGACATGGCATCGAGCAAGGAAACAATACAAGGGCTCTCGGGGAATGGACAATATAAGCACTAATATGACTTGTAAAGCACAATTGGTAATGGTAAAGGAGATTCATTTTCTTCAACTATTCCAGAAAAAGGGTAGGTATTGGAGATAGAAATGGGAGAAGATAAAATATTTGAAAGGAACTATGCTGTAGGTATGGCAGGCAGAAGGAAATGGGGAATAAAAGTAGCCTAAAGTTATTGCCCTTTGTGGGAAGCAACAGGGATGAAAACAATGCATTTTGGTTGTGGTTCTATTTTGCCACCATATTAACAGTAGTCATCTATATTTCATTGAAATAGCACAGAAAGGATTAGCAATTGTTATTGGGATAAAAGAAAGTAGAACCTCTATGTAAATAAGACAATTGCTTGTATCTCAATTTTAATCCTCATTGTATAAAAATTTATATTCAAAAAATAGGAGAATCATTTGTTGCTTATTTAATACATAAGAAAAAAGATAGACCAATAGATATTTGGACCAAGAGAGGGGCCTTTGGCCCTTAGACAATAATGAAGTATAAATTGCAATGGTGACTATCTACCAAATAAATATAAGAAATGTCTTAATTATGACAGGTGAAAAGATAGTATCTAAAAATTGCTCAGGAAATTACCTAGAAAAAGAAAGGGAAAAAAAAAAAAAAAAAACTGACGTTTACTTGTCTGAATTTCTTCCCTAGGTTTCCTGTTCAAATCACCTAACATGCACTGAAATGAGCACATGCACCATAGCAAGTTTATAAACCATGGTGAAACAGCCCATTTTTCCATAGAAATAACAAGTGAAGGTTACAGGAGGCAGACAGTATACAGCCAGATTGTTTCACCCAAATCTCATTTTTTTTTTGTTTAAATGGCTTTCTTCAAAACCATAGTTTACACAGCTGTTTCCTGCCATTCCCATGTCTATCACCTTCACAGAGGCTGAGATCATTGATTAAAAACAATACCACAATGTATAGCGTTAGAAAAGAAAATTTGCCTACAGAGGACAACTTAGTTACATGTAAACTTTTTATGGAAGAGCCTCTAGTGTAACCTGGTAAAAAGTTACAGCCCATACCATACAATTACTACTATTTCAAAAGACTGACATTAAAATTCATACAAATTCTTCCACAGAAAAAGTGTGATAGATGGTTCATCACAAGGTAAATCTACTGTACTGAAGAAATATAAAGTTAAATAGTCCATCAAATCTTTCTCTTTAAAGGTTTTATAAAGGAATGTGTATAGGATAATCTACAGCCATGTGGTTATGATATGTTTGGAAACACTTTGTGTCACTGTCACTTTATTAAAAAGAAAATCCTAAATTAGTAGAGTTGGGTGAACATTAGCCATTTGGAACATGTATCTGGCAGCAAGTTACACAAAGACATTGGCATACTATTATAAAAATAAAGAGACACAATAGTTTGACATTCTTATGACAAGAAGAAAAAGGGAAGAATTGTGTGAAATATGGGAGGTGTACGGACTGGAAAAATGATATAGAACATATGGAGAAGGTTTAAGTAAAAAGGAAATACCTTGAAATTGTGACCTAGACAATGGGTTGCTTTTGATTCTAGTTTGTTTTCCCAGTGGCTTAAGAATAACTGGATATATCAAGAGTTTGTGAATTTTTTTTTTCTCCAGGCCTCCTGTCAGCATCATTGCATGGAGAAAATTATGAGTAATCTCACCTATATGATGGCTTTTTTAGTTCTTTTGGGCTGTTATTTGGGACAACTCAACACCTTCATTAATCTCTCTGAATCTTGCCACTATAGAGGTGGTTTATCCTCTCACAATGAGGTGGAATGGAAAGGAAAAAACAATTTTATCAGATTTATCGGGGTTCTTAAAGATTTGCTAGCCCAAACCCTTCATTGCACAGAAGAGGAAACAAATGCTCTGAGATATTAGGTTACTCATCTAAGGTTGGAAGACTGTAGGTCTTCCAACTCTCAGGTTAATGCACTTTCCAGTATTACACATTTATCAGCAAAGGATCTTTAATGAAATTCATATGAAACATAGATCTCTGTACTTCTATCCACTTACATAAAGGTTTACTTAAATCTAGTAAAAATTCTATTGGCCTTTTCCCCCTCCAAATAAGTCTTGAATGCCATCTAAAATGTATATAATAATATGGTCTTCATTATTCTAATAAATGTTGTAAGGGTTAAAACTCCTCTTGAAATATTTTTCTTTTGTTTGGGACTCATTGAGAGTACAAATAATTAAGTTGCACTGATTGCATTTGTTAGGTAAAGTCCCTCTTACAATTGTGTCCCACCCCCAAGAGATGTACCATACACTGTGACCCTTCTGAAATATTTTATAATGCCTAGGTTTCTAACTTTATTAATTGTAGTCTTTGCATCTAAGAATCACCAAATAAAGTAAAAAGTATTTCCTCTGCCTCTATCTAGAAAAGATTATGATGATTCATTATATTCTTAAATGTTTGAAAGATATCATTAACGAAGTCATCTTGATCTAGAATTTTCCATATGGGAAAACTTTTAAATAATAGATTGCAATTTTTTGTTATTTCTGCTAGCTTTGGTAGTTTTTCAAGGAATTTGCACATTTCAGTTTTGATTTTCAAATTGATATAATATCTTTATCTTTTTAATATATAAAATGTCCTTTTTATTACAAATATTGCTAATTTATATTTTCCTTGACCATTGTTGCTATTAAAATTATTAATCTTTGTGAATAGCCAACTTCTGGTTTCATTGATATTTTTCCATCATATATTCCTCCAACATGTCTACGTTATTATCACAATTGTATTATTGATTTTGAATCTATATACACTCCTAATCTACTTAACTCCAAATGACATCATTTTACATTACTTAGTAAAGTCAATATTTAATTATATTGAGCCATGTATTTCTCGTTCCATTTTTCTTTATTTCTTCCTGCATCTCTCTGTTTCCTTCTCCTGAAGAAAGTTCTTATACTTTTTAGTGCAGGTGCCAGTGATATATTAATTCAGTTTTTGTCTTAAATCTTTTTATTTTACTTTCATTTTCACTGAGTAAAGAATTATGGGTTCACAGTCATTTTCCTCCATCACTTTTAAGATGTAATTCAACTGTCTTCCAGCTTCCATTGTTCTTGTTCAGATGTTAGCTGTTGATATTATGAAAACAGTGAATCTTATTTTTCGTTGCCTGCCTTGTCCCATTTCCTGGCTGCTTTTAAGATTTTCTTGTTATTAGATGTCATCAGTTTTACTATAATATTCTAAGTTTCATTTTCTTTGTATTTTCCTTCTTGATATTTACCGAGCTTCTAAAATTAACAGGTTAAAGTCTTTTAGCATATTTGGAATATTCATAGCCATTTTTTCTTTGAATATTCATTCTACTACAAATTCTATTTTTTCACAATACTCTGATTACTTGTGTTAAACGTTTACATTATATTTCATATCTCTTACTATCCTTTTTTATTTTATATTCTTTTATTTCTTCTCTGTACTTCAATTAGATAGCCTCTTTCAACTATCACTATTTTTATTGTTCCTATATTTTGCTATGCTTAATTTTCTCTTAAATCCAATTAATGAGTAATTAATTATATTGTTTGATTCTGTAATTTTCACTTGATTCTTTTTACTTATTTTACTTCTCTGAAGAAACTATTAATATTCCTACCCATTGCCACTCAATTTTTTTCATTTTCTTAAACACATAAATAACAGCCATTTAAAAATCATGTCATATAATTCTAATTTTTCTATTACCCATGAATACAATTTACTGGTAGTTTTTTTCTCTTTCTTTTTGTCAATAATATTTAATTCAATGTCAGACATTATGAAAAATTATAAAGGCTTCAGATTATGTTATCTTCTTCCAGAGAGATTTTCCTGTTTTTATTCTAAGCAGAAAGAGAAGTAATCACCTCAATCCAACCAGAGACTAATCTGCTCTGAGGCTAGACTGCAATTTAGGTAAAGCTGAGTTCATCTTTAGAAGTCTACACATCTTAAGGTATAGGCCTGTAAAGCTTTCAACTGAACATCTACTATATTCATCATACTCATTATCCCCACGTGCTTTGAACACTAATCTTCGTTTCTTTAACACTACTTCCCAAGAGACTTTTACCTTACTTGCCTGCTTTATTTTATCTATTTTTATCCCAACTTATTCAGTTTCAGAATTCAGCAAATGCATTGAGTGGAAAATAGGCAAACAAGCGTGTTGAGGTTCTGCAAGTAATTTTTTTCCACCAAACAGATATATTGAGGTTCTGCAAGTCATTTTCACCACTCCAGTCCATGAGATCACCATAAATTCTATGGGATTTTCTTTCCCTTAACAGTAGTCCTCTGCCTGAGCACAGCCCCTATTCTCAGCTCTCTATGTAAAGAAGTAGCAAATATGCAGGGGAAAAGTAGACATCAATCATCAGCTTACCTTTCCTAGGATTTCCCATCTCTGAAATTGTAACCAATCCAATCATCATTTCAAAACCTCTCTGAGGCCTTTAAGCAGTTTTTTCGCTATATTTTCGCTATATTTTCCAGTTTGTTTCAATGGAAACATTATTCTACCATGAGTCACTTCATTCTATCCAGAACCCTCATATTGTTTATTGTAACATGTAATAAATCCCATCAGTTCTTTCAAAGGTTGTCATGAAAGATAGACAGACTTATATTAAGTACCTGAAAAGAGCTTAGTACAGTGCAAAGGAATTTACAATCCTACCTAGAATATTGTAAAATCATTGTATTACAGCCTAAGATTAATGCTGCACTAAGGATTCATGTCACAGGCTTTTATATAAAAGGCACAGAGGAACAATGAAGCATACCTGTCATATTCAGCAATCAATCTTGATTCACATACCTGAAGGTATCAGTCTTTTATGCCAATTCTGCAATATTATGAAGAAATGATACAGTGAATTTCCATGTTGCTCATGCTTTCAGGGTTTAGAGTTGCTTTTATTTTGGGTTTATTTTTTATTGTTAGAGAAGAGACACTCATAAAACATGTCAAAATCGCTTAAAAATAAATGCCATATTTATAAAATTCCTAAAAATATATCATTTTAGGAGCCTGTTTTTATGCTTTATTACTTAATCTTATAATAATGGATCAGGTCATAGTTTCCATGCTAGTATTTTAAATCCAAAAAGTATTGTAATCCTCTGGAAGTTGACTTTCCCTGATCCATTCACACAGATAAGGAAGAGTAGGGTTTTAAGATTATTTCTTTTTTTCTGGAGCATATTCTCAACAAATCTATGCTATTTTGCCTGACTTTCCAACTTTTCTAAACCTCTGGTCTTCGTTACATAATAAGATGTTCTTTTCTTATTCATGACAGAAGAACTATGTGCTATCTTCTAAACTTGGGAAAGCTTTATCTTAATTGTAATAACATAAGACTAAAATTTTATTTTCAACATTTGGATTTTATAAGTGTCTTTGATTTTATAAGTGTCTAATGGCTGTTATTTATGTGTTTCTTTTTTCTTTATTTTTCAATTTCTTGAGGTGATCATAAGGTAAACATCATATCCTGCATGTTGTTTTCAGAGAATGTGATCAAGCTTCTTTGATCTTTATTGCTCTTTGAATTTATGCAAAGTCTGAAACATGTGCCACTAAAGGTCGTCTATACTCTAGCTAATGAGAAAAAAGAAGCAATACCAAGAAAATTAACAGTGTACACAGGGGTATAGTAGGATATAGTACAATAGATTAATAATCAAGTTTCCTAAATTTTAGGCTGGCTTTCACCAATTACTAATTTTGTAACATGGCAAATCATTCACCTTCTGTGTACCTCTGACTTCTTATCTATAAAATGAAGCTAAAAACTCCTAACATACTTTGTACGTTATTTTGAGGACCAAATGAGAGGTGCTTTTCAAGTATTTGTCTTGGAAATTTAAGAAATTACCATATAAATGCAAGCATCCGTATTTATATAACTTTAAGAGGCATTTTTATCCTATTTTAGAAAACAACCATCTTCAAGCACTTGAAAACCTTTTCAGCTTTCATTTGCATAAAATTATTATTCTAATTACAAATTATTTTCCTGTATTCATTAAAGCAGGTTCATCAGGGCATCCATTAGGCAATTCTTTATTGCTTTAATGCAAATTATGTATATAAAAGTAATAAAATTGTGTTTCCCTTTCAATATTAATTTCAGAGGGTCTTTATTCATCCAACTAACAGAAATGTTACTCTAAATTTGGTGCTGTCTGTGAGAAAAGATTGTGAAGTGGGTTAACGCAGTTAACAATACACTCTTTGATGACAATATCTAAATATTATGGACCTAGCCTCTGTTTGATTCTGCAATTGCCATTTCACCCTTAAGAGACAGAGCATACATTCAGAGAAGAAAGGAACATGACTATTTATCACTAAGTAACATGAAGAGATCAGAACTTGTAACTCCCTGGCTAATTTTTACAATCTTGATAAACACTAGCTTTGTACCTAAATTTTTTACATTGGCAAAAAAAGGAAAATGATATTTCTCTCCTTATATTTACATAAGAGCTAAAAGAAGCATATGTCCCCTTATAGTCTGTCATCCCGTTTCTTTTTCACACTCCCTTTCTCCAACCACACTTGCATTCCTTGAGCACACCAGCTATTTTGACTATTTTGTGTCTTTGCTGATCTCTCAGTCTGGACTATCCTTCTCTGTTAAAAACTTCCTTGATCTTGAGACTATCACACCTGGCCTTCCTATGATTCTACATGTTCTGCCTACTGATGAATGAACTATTTATTTATCTGCTTTTCCAATTAAAGTGTAAATTTCTTGAAGGCAAAGTCAGTGTCATATTCATCTTTCTATGGTCCATACGCCATGATGCTTGGCATATGGTTAAAACGCCAGAATTTAATTGCACATTTAAATAAATGAATAGATAAATGAATGGATGGATGGTTCCTACAGAACACTAGGGAAGGACATGATGTCTGACAGCAAGGCAGACTGACATCCACAAGCTAACATACATAGCAGAGGGAAGTAAATTCAAATTGTAAGAATTCTACCTAACTTATCCCTTTATCTTGACGTAAAAATATTATCCAACCTTATCTGGTATGAAAAATATGGAGATTATCACATAAAACTTGATTTAATTGTTCACATAAAACTACTATGAATATTAAACATTAAAGAGATTTATATCCATCAATATTCTGTCATTTTTCGTGTCTCTCGAAGTCACTTTTTACTTTTAAAAAAGTCAAGGGTAGGTGAACTCAGGAAAAAAGAGATCAACAATAAAACAATAATAGAATAATAATTAAATTAATCACTAAAGAGCCATGTAACTTTGAAGTAGCAAAATTATTAAAAATCATGCTTTTGAGAAAGTATTCATAATGTAAACAAATCTTCCCAATAGAAGGATTTTTTGAATAAAACGAGGTGTTATTTTTCAGGATAAACAGTTATACTTACGTTTCTTCACATACATAGATAAACAGAAGGAAATACAATATCATGTTAAAAGTAAATATCTTTGGTGAGATTGTGGATGAATTTTTTTTTTAATTTACTTCAAAATATTTTTGAGTTTTCCACATGCTCTAAAAGAGATATTGTTTGTTGTTATTATCTAAGAAAAAATACCTAAATAATATTTCAATTTTAACAGGAAAAAATAAAAACTTTAAAAGTTTTAGAAAGGCGGGGCTTGGTGGCTCATACCTATAAATTGCAGCATTTGGGAGGCCAAGGCCAGTGGATTGCCTGAGCTCACAGGTTCAAGACTAGCCTAAACCAGAGCAAGACCCCGTCTCTAAAAAATAGCCAGGCATTGTGGCAGGCACCTGCAGTCCCAGCTACTTGGGAGGCTGAGGCAAGAGACTTGCTTAAGCCGAGGAGTTTGAGGTTGCTGGTAGCTGTGATGCTACAGCACTCTACCGAGGGCAACAAAGTGAGACTCAGTCACAAAAAAAAAAAAAAAAAAAAAAAAAAAAGTTTTAGGCAAAATATAGAACAGGTGTGATTATCCCTGAAAGAGAAACCAGTGTGCCTGTACTATGTGAATCTAAGCAACCCATTTATTGCTTACAGCCTCAGTTTCTTCATTTGTAAAGAGCTGCTGTAGTATGTGAGTATTATAATGCTATGTGGCTATAAAACCCTGGAGCTCTAAGCAAAAAGCAGATAGCTTTCAAGAGCCTGGGAAATCTGTTCCATCCTTTACAACAGACAGCACATAAACACGAACCAAGAAAATAAGGAAACCAAAGTAGCAACCACAGGACTCCCTCAAAGACCAGATACTATCCTGTTATGACACTGTCACACAAGTTCCTTACATCCACTGAGTGGCCCACTGCCTCCTGAGTGGATTCCCTTGAAGGCTAATTAATTGTATGCTGCATGGGGTATGGGGTATCCTGTAGATGCTAAGGAGTCATTTGGAAAGTGAACATAAAAGTTATACCAAATAATAATACTCAATTTATAGTCTGGATGTGGCACATACTGCATTGGCTTACTTTTATTTCACAGTTAATCTCTCAGCTCACAAAAGTTTTATCGGATGGAGGCATGTGCAGTATTCCCTTTATAAAATTTTATGGTCCCTTGCTATTTCCAGGGTTTTGTTTTATAGGCACAATTTGCTGCTTTAATCTCACCCAATTGTCATGTTCTAAATCATGGTGAATAAAAATGTCCTAAAAGAAGAGATGTGCTGAGGGGAGCACTTAATTACACTTACTTTCTGATTTAAATGTGATCTAAGCATTGCCAAGTGCAGGGCACCAAGTAACCAACAGCACAACTCTGCATAAACCAACCAACACAAGTCATTCCTGAGCTTTTAATAGCAAAGCCCACTCACACATGATCGCACTCTGCTGGCATTCTGATGAAGGTGAGTCTTCCTGTCTTCCATCAGTAGCCGTGGAAATTAAGGCAGCTAAAACTATAGCTTTCACATGAAGGCTATAACCCAAGTATACCACAAGACTATGAGGAAAGGACCAAGGAAGGGGAAGGGAGAGGGGAGGTTTGGGTGGAGGGAGGGTAATGGTTTGGGCCACATCTATGGTGCATATTTTTATCTATAATAAAAATAAAATAAAGTAAATAAATAAATATATTAGTTAGAGCTACTATATCAAGATGTTTAAATACAAGGGAGAAAATGCAAGGTGCAGATATTATGTCCTTTTAATTCTTAAATCCTTTAGTGTGTATTATCGAAGAACAAGGTCTTTCTCTTATATAAGTACAGAACAGTTATCAGATTAATGAAATTTAAGAGTTATTTAAAATGATACATTCATTACTTAACGTCAACCTTTCAAATGTGAGCAGTTGTTCTGATAGTGGCCTTTATAGCTTTTTATTTTCAATCCAATGTCACTGTCTTTAGTTGTCATCTGTGTTTTAGACTCATTTAATAGGAAATAGTTCCTCACTCTTTTTATTCTCATTCTTATTCCTTTGACATATTTTAGAATGCATGCCAGTAACATTTTACAATCACTGACGGTTTTGTATTTGATGGTTTGTCTGATTTTTGTGATTAGATTCAATTTATGGACTTTTGGTAAAAAAATTGCACAGAAATTATATTGTACTATTCGTGGTGCATCCTATTTGTAGGTACATTTTATCAATAGAACATTGTTTTATTTTGTCATTGCTTGTTTTCTCCTCATCCATATTATTGGCGATGCTAACTTTGGGTCATTCCATTAAGGTGGTATCTTATGTTTCTTCACTTTAAAGAAATGGGCAATGTTTTCCTGGGTAATTAGTACGTTATATGTGAGAATATATTTTCAAACCACATCAATTGCTTTCATTGTACAAAATTTATTTTTGCTTTAGTCAAATACCATGATTATGGCACAATAGTGATTTTCTAATTTCATCATTCCTTAAACATTTAATAGTTGACATTTTACATTAGGAAAACACTTTATTTATTTATTTATTTTTATTTATCTGTTTATTTAAATATGCACTCATTTATGTTATTAATGGTTTATAATCTGTGCAAGTATTTTTAAAGTCATAAAACAGTCATACGTTTGGCCAGTGGGACATGCTTAAACCTGTGTTTTCTTTTGTATGTTCTCTATATATAATTTTATACAAACATCATTTTGTTACTTCTATGCATATAAGAATTTTAATGGTCAAAAAGATTCCATTGTTAAGAGATAGGGAACCAGCAAGGAGTTGTCAGGTTACTCCTATCCAGTAGCAGCTGGCTGAGATTGTCCACTGTTTGTCTATTCCTAGTTTGCTGGCATCATCATATCAGCAGTTCGAAATCAGCCATGGTTATGCTTTCCACAGAAGAGATAGTTGTTAAAGAGTTACCAGCTATGGCTGGCTATACACAAACTCAAATTCATTATCATTTTCTTGTGGTCACCATCCTGAGCAGAAGTTGGCGTAGCCTTCCTTAAAACCTTGTGTCACACATGAGTCTCCTACTTTAGAACAGTCCTTAGGAGCAAGATGTCAGAAAGAATGAGAGATAAACAGTAGTTGGGAGTGAATTATCCCACTGGTCATCCCTCCCTACACGTAAAGAGGAATCATAACCCTAGAGTCATTTGGTAAAAAGAGGTCATTCCAACTCCATGAGCTTAGATGTGAGGTCTCAGAGGGCTGGGTGCCAGGAGCTGAAGAGGACCCTTCTGAATGGGCAAATACAATTACCCAGCTTCAATGGATGTAGCTGCTATTTTAGGTTCACTGATTTCTCTTCCCTTCAACCTTGAAACCCCAGCACCATGTCTTTGTCTGACTGCAGCCCATCACAGAAAAGTGCCCCAGATAACTACAAGTTTAAAATGCTTGGGTGAATTTGTTCTGGAAAGTGGGGTCTCTATCAGATTCTTATTTAAAATGTGTGTGCCCAACTGGAACATTTATTTATCTCAGATTGATAAGCAAGCTAGGCTTGTTTTCATCAGCTCCAAATTCACTTTGACATGGGAATGTTGACACTATAACCTGGGCTCAAATTTGATCACATGCTTTTACAGAAAGGGTGGACAGTAGCCTAGGATTTCTCTAATATGATGGTACTTGAATGTACTCTAAAACATAAATGTAATAACATTTGAAAGGCTTGCTCTAACACTAAGAGGGGTTGCAGCATTCTTGAACAGATGCAGTTTTAAGTGCTCTGTTGTTCTCAAAAATGTAACCGGAATATAGGAATATGGAAGGTTCAGTTATTCTCTTCCAAATCCAGACACACAAAAATCACTCTCTCTGTCTGCTGTTTGTAAAGGACAGTGATTTTTGTGTATCTGGATTTGGAAGAGAATAACTAAACCTTCCATATTAAAAAAAATAGAGAGTATGAAAGATATATTTCAAATATTTTTCTTTTTCTTCTTTATCTTGTATACTATAAGCTATATTTTCTTTTTTAAAAATAATTTGTAAAATAACGTAAAGATGAAACATAAAAATTTTATTCACTTTTTCTTTTTACATGTAGGTTTGTTTTCTGACAAATCTGATTGTGACAACTGGAAGAATATTAAAGGCTGACACCTGCTATTAAGTTAGAATTTTTGATGAGGTTCAAAGATGAATCTCTGTGACCTGGAAAAATAAATCAAGGTCACCCATTGACTCATGCAAAGTCTTTTCAGCCATTTATATTACAATGTAATTATAGCAAACTGATGTACAATCCTGGAAAAGCTGTAACCTAGTCACATTGATACATATGCATTGTATGATGAATAAATGAAAAGAGAAAAAACAATATACAAAGGAAATTGCTTATATTATTCATTATGAGGGGGTTCTAACTACTGCAGGCCACCTTAAACATTTGTTTCTGCATCCCCTTCCTTCAGTGCCATTCATATTTTCTTGATTTACTTTAATTTTAGCAGTATTATCTGTTCATTATTATAATTATTATTACTTGCACTTAAAATAGTTTCATTATTTTACTTGATCTCACAAATAAGCATTATTTCAGAGCTAAAACATTCTCTCTTATTATAATGTTGGCAAAAATCTAAACGTGTTGAATCTTATTCAGAGGGTATGTTGAGGTTTCCCATGCTGCCATGACTTAGGGAAACTATGGAAGAAGAGAAATGCTTGTATTTCCAGAAGCTTTTTTTCTAATTTATCTTGGGTTTAGGCTCAGTCCTATTAAGTCAACTTTTGGCTCCTTAGTCTAGGAATGGCAGTATAAAAGAAAGCCTAGAGAAGATTATGTGAGCCAGGGATGCAATTTCATGCTTGTAATATTTTCAGTCTTGGATGAAAATGGTTGATCTGCAGGCAGGTTGCCTGAAATTTTAAAAAGAATAGTCAAAAATGTATTGATAAAAAATACTGTAATAAAGCAAATGATTAGCCTTCTCATTGGTCCTAATTAAGAATAGCTCTTTTATTTGGTTATTAGTTGGGAGAAAAACAAAAGCAAAAGAAAAAAAAAAAAACAACAACAGAAAAAGAACAAAGAACAAAGTAGTTATGGTAAGTGGTATTGTGCAAAATTTCTGTTACGGAGAAAATAAGGAATAGAAGACACAGGTGGAGGGGGAATTTTCTCCCTCCCTAACTCCAGGAGATTCCAGTACCTTGTTGCACTTCACTTATCCATAGATAAATGCAAGGCCTAAACATTGAGTCTCATAAATCACATTTCTTCTTAAAGATACCAGTAAGATATATGATGGAAAGCACAGTTTGACTCTTGTTTAATAAGGATTTCTCCTTTCAATATGCATGAATCTTTTATCTTAGGGTTTTGACTATGCTATTCAAGTTATGTCTCCTAGAAGTTTTACATGGTAGCCCCTTAATCCAAGACCCTGTCAAGCTTTTCTTCACTTAGTTTGTGTCACTTAGTTGGAAAACTGTATGTGTGTGTGTATAATTTTTAGCACTATACTGCTGCCAATGCCTTAGCATGACCTCCTTATCCTACAACATATTATTTGTCATTCTAGGAAAATTATTTCATATATTTTTCTAAAATCTCAATTGAGAATCACTGAATTAAAGTAATATTATGTTTCCTTTTGTAAAAGCATTATTTTAAAGTAAAAAAATTCGATGTAATTTATAAACATTTGGAATATTTAAAAAGAGAATTTGAGATTTTTAAGATCGCTTCTGGAAATTACTATTACACAGAAATTAAACTCACTTTCTCTAATTATAGCAATCTCAGATGTTAGAAAGTTAAAAAAAATTATTTTTTATTTCCTACTGATTAAATTTTGATGTCATGTCAACCTTAATTGCAGACCATGATCTCAAATTTGTGTTTTTGTCTTAGGAAGACTACTAGTGATGTCAAAAAGATGATCCAGCTGTATTTGACTGGACAAAAGGGCCAACTTATTTATTTATTTATTTTCTCAAGAAAATTTATAATTCAGTGAACATCAGATTAAGCAGTGGGATAAAAGAAAAGGATAAACCAGTAAAATAAAGTGTATTTTATTTATTTTATTTTATTTTAATATTTACACTTGTAAACCGTATAATGTAAGACATTCGAAAGTCTGAGTGAAAGGAGAATTCCGGGTAGGTGGGAGGGGGGAGAGCAAGACACGTAAAAGGCTGAAGAAATTGCAGAACTAAATCACATCCGATGTTGCAGAGTAGCATAAACGGGATTGTGTCTCTGCACATTTTCAGTAGTTAATATGCAGATAGAGCACTTTTGTGGAATTAGTTTGGCTCTTGCTCAGCTCCCAGCAATATCAATATTAAATCTCTAGTACAGTTGAATAAGTAGGGGATTAACATATTTCCAGATTCATTTCACTATGTACCTTGATGGTTGATTTTGTGTATTAAAAAAAAATAGCTTCTGAAGTTACTCCAAAGACAAATGATCTCACTCTAAAGCCATGGGCAATTGTAGACATTTTGGGTATAAAAAAAAATCTATTTAGTCATTTTAAGGAAACTTAAGAAGAAAAACTTTCTTTTTTGCATCATTCTAACATGACCAGTTGTTGACATTTTTGCACAAATGGCTTTTTCTGGATACAGTGGATGAATATTAGCCTTGTTGCTAATTTACTAAAATATCACATTGAAAACATCATTAATTTCCTCACTTCCTTTCATTTTTAGCTTCCAATTTAGTCAAGCAGGCATAACAAAAAAAAAAAAAAAGTGCCTAGCTGCTGTCCATAATGTTCTTTATAGCAAGTTCTATTTAGCTTGTGCTCCATCTACAATTTTCCTTTTCATATTTGGCACAACACACATAAAAATTAGAATATATGCCACTAGTTCTATTTTAGATGCTGCCATACAGAACCATCAGTGTGGAAAAGGAGAAAAAACAAAACAAAACAAAACAAAAAAATCTTCCTTTCATCCTTTCATAGATCACCCTCCAGCCATCATAGTGACAAAATAATTGTAGGACTAGTAAGATTAGTCAGACCACATGGGCACAGGACACTGAGTCTGTGACAGAGCAAATGTGCTATTGCGACAGTGGCCAAGTGAGGGCATGCTGTTCTGACACTTCCTAGCTGCCTGGGAAAATAGAATGCCTTTTTTGAGTGAATGTTGGAGCAGGACGATTACCATAATTAAAACATACATATATGACACATTTGTAACTGTTTAAAGTTGCAGCAAGTAAAGATTAGTCACAACTGGAAACCTGCCACAGTGACAGTGGCCTAAAGATGCCGCTGGGTTCAGGTAATAGAAGGAACACCCATGTAAAGACAGCACAGCCCTAAACTCAAGGGCTGTGTTTGCCTCATGAAAACATGCTGCCAGAATCCCTTCATTCGTGTTCTGAAGGAAAAAAATAAACACATTGGCTTCAACACATTGGCTTCTCTGTTTCTATCCAGGCTATAGAAACTGAGACACTTGGGTCTCATGTTTTATAGGGAAGGCAGAAAACATCTCTGCCTCTGTGACAGCCTAGAGATAAA
Source organism: Loris lydekkerianus (assembly GCA_963574355.1). Lineage (NCBI taxonomy): Eukaryota > Metazoa > Chordata > Mammalia > Primates > Lorisidae > Loris > Loris lydekkerianus. The sequence continues at coordinate 30,838 of CAUYPK010137831.1, forward strand.
ACAGTCTGGAAAGTCACATGAATTTTATTACACATTGAAGGTTGAATTGAGAAGCAGCACATCAATCAGTGTCTGGGCTTACTCTAACTTCTCAACTGGACCAATAGCACAAATGAGTATATGTGCTTATAGGTACTCTATGGATTGGGGGAGGGGTGATTACATATTTCTAGCACCTGGTTAGTTTATTTTTTAAAAACCTACTGTGTAAATCACCACTTCGTCTGAAAAACTAGCTTTTTGGGACAAAAGCAAAAATTTGTGTATGTGTTTGTGTTTAAGTTAGTAGACTAATACAAAGTGATGGTAGTATAATATTTGAGTCATTTAATAACCCAGGCAAAGATACAGATTCATTTTCCAAGAATGATAACTGTTAAGGAATGCTTCTAGTCTATTTGTTTATAAATTAAGCCTGAGGGAAAATTGTGGACAATAAATTCCAGCAGTTATTTGCTTGGAAAACTTCTTCAAACTGCTGTTTATTTAAAAAGTAAATTAATTTCAGATAGCAAACTTATACTAGAATTTTATACTAGAATTAAAAAAAAAATTTTAGAGACAAATTCTTTGTTTACCCTAATCAGCTGGTTCATTCAGTAAGTATTTATTAAATACTCTTACAAGTGGTTAACTAAAGGGGTGATAACTTACATTAGGGCATATTTAAAAAATCTGTGGGTGCCTTCCTTGAGGTCACAATGAATTGGAGCTGCCACTAGCATTTACTGTTTCAGGTCAGCCTGTGTTATCCTGCAAGGCATGTATTTTCTGTCCCTTAATGTCTAAAGTAGGCAGCTTCTACCTCAAATATCCCCCATGCTTCTTCTTTGGCAGAGAGTGTTCTTCAGCTTCATAGTAGCTTTCTCAGCCATGAGCAGGAACAAGCAGAGTTACAGGCTCCAGTGGGTCATGAGAATCCATGAATAAAGGCCTGGGCCTTCCAGTCTTCAGGTAAGAAGCTTCTAAAGCATGTTCCACGTGGTTTCTGAGAGGCTGCCCAGAGCACGAGGCCCCATTTACTCACAGTGATAGCCCCCTCATTAATAATAAAAGGTATTAACTCACCTTTTACTCCCTTTCCTTTTTTACTGTGACTATGTCCTTGTGAGAGATAAATCCTTATTTAATACAAATCAAAATACAAAGGAATAAATTCCCTGAAGATGTCTACCTTTGCTTCCTCTCTCTGTGACACCTATCTTTAGCTGTCACTGAAATCACTAATGTAAGCTATTTTATTTTGAAGGCATAGGTAAAGGCTCTTAATATCTTAGTATCAATCATAAATGGTAGTCAGAAAATTGGCCTGGCTACTATTAAATCAAATATATTTGCATAATAAATGTGCATATAGAAACTACTGATTACCCCAAACTTAAACCATATTATGAAATAAGATGGATCATACAACATACATTAAAGAGCAAATTGGAAATCATATGGGGGCAGACGGGAGAGATTATTAGATTCAGGCATTCTGATTTTAACTCAAAATGACTATGAGGTAAAAAGAAGAAAGAAAACACTACAAAAAAGTAATAGTAATTTAAGCAATAAAATTGAGACGAGAAACCTATATACAGACTTCATTGATCCAAAAAACATTTCTAAATTATGGCATAGTACTATTAATGCTATAGAAAGTTGTAGTCTATTTAATATGATACTTAAGAAGGTAAGAAAGTATATGATTTGTTTTATACAAAAAAATTTAAATTGTTAATTGGTTTAAATGTGGCACTCATGGGGGTAGCATCTGAAAAAAATGCTGTACTGTAGAATACATTATTCTCTGTTGATGTTTAACAAATGTACTTTGTACATGTAATTAGTTTTTTCAGAAACTAATTTTTTTTTAGATTGAAAATTTTTATTATACCATTGCACTATAGAAAATTTGATATAATTAGTGACTGACCTATCATCAGTGTGAAACTTCATTTATCCAAAAAAGATTTATTAAGCACTATGATAGGCACCATGCTAGCGACATAATGAGGCAACAACAGTCATGATCCCTGCTTTCATAAACATATATTCCAGTAAGTGAGAGTGACATTAGTCAAATGATCATAAAAACAATTAATAAGATTACCCTGGTTCAATTTATGAAGAAATAATACAGTATGTTATATGACATGGGGACTTGACATATATTTCAGGGCTCAGGGAAGGACGCATGAGGAAGTGACATTTGGGGTGAGAACTGAAAGACTAAAGGAAGAAGGCTTTTAACAGAGCAGATAGAGATGGAAGAATTTTAAATGGACTAAATTTGTCTTTTGAAAAGATATTGTGAGGGCAGTGCCTGTGGCTCAAAGGAGTAGGGTGCCAGCCCCATATGTCAGAGATGGCGAGTTCAAACCCAGCCCCGGCCAAAAACTGCAAAAAAAAAACAAAAACAAAAACAAAAACAGATATTGTGATCGCAATGTAGAGAGCTGAATGAGCAGACCAGAGTTGATGCTATAAACCAATATGGAGGCTTTGGCAATAACTAAGAAAGAGAATGGTAGCTTGGACCAGAGAAATTGACATGGATCTGGAAATAATGATGAAGTTTCAATAGTTAGCTAAGAGTTAGAACTAATGGATATGGGTTCAGAGAAAAAGAAACAGGTGGAGAATGACTGCTGGCTTTTCGATGGTATAACCATCTGGATGCAGGAAAGCTGGATGATAATTGTCTTTTCAGGTGGATCTTGAGTTTAGTTCTGGGCAAATTAGATGTAAGTAGTCACTGAGAGGGTCAAAGGGAGATGGTAAGGGACCGGATCATACATGAGTCTAAGATAGTGGGAACAGGCTCTGTTAGAAACACAAATCTCACCCCTCATTGCCATGCAGACGTGATGGATTTTGATGGCCTGGATGAGAATGAATACTCAGGAAGCAAGTGTGGAGTGAAACAGGAAGAAACCTGAAAGGAAGATTTGAGGATCTCTGATATTTAGTATTTGGACAGTATTAAAAAAAACTGTAAAGCAGAACCAGTGAGAGAACCAGGAAAGCTGTCATCACAGCAGCCACAGAAAGATAGTGCTTCCAAGGAGATTACATGTCAAAACCTGCTGAAAGAGCAAGAGAACAAGTAAAAATTACTTACTCGGTTTGATAGCAGGAAGTCAGAGGAACTGAATGAAATCTCAGCTTTACCGTAACATACTACTATGTAAACCGGTGTGTTTAAAATTCCCCCATCTGTATAGACTAGAAGCCATTATGGACTTCAGAGACATGTTTTCTGGATTATGTAAGACAGAGTGTCTGTTTGGAGCTTAGCACTCACAGGCTCAACTAGTGGATCTTTCAGCAAGGGCGGAGGAGGACTCTGCTTGGTTGGGTTCACTCTATCTTTACATCTTCCTCAACACTCACCATAACCAAGAGGAAGTGAGATGCTGATTCCTACCTTAAAAGCAAGGTAGCAAATCACGGTAGTATAAAGGCCATCTGAGTAGCTAAAGATTCAGAGGGCTGTGGATGTTACCAAGCCTAATTACATTTACTGGATATCTCCAGGGAGCGATGGCTGGGACGAGGCATTTTCCAGATGCTACCCTCGACTACCTTCCTTAAATGATCGCTTCTGCTTCTGTGTGTTTCCTCCCCTCTTCTCTCCCTGGTACTCCATGGGGATTTCAGGTTGTGGTCAGGATGGCTGTGATGGACAGTCATTCCCTTCTGCCCAACACAATCACCATGATTTTGTTGTTGTTGTTGTTTTACTCTTTTATGAGGCAACTGTCTTCTTTTGCCCATGATGTGACTTAAGTTTGGTATAATTTGTAGCTTCTCCATGTAAATTTCTAATGAAGCAACACATTAAATACACATATTTAGTGGAAACCAGGCAAATCTTCTAAATGCCATATTTGGCTGATATTGAGAATAGTCACCTGTACCTTAAATATAGTAACAGTTAGTAACAGTTTACATTAGTTGTTCTACGTACCTTTAGTGTACATAAGAATCATCTGGGGAGCTTGTTAAACACTGTAATCTCAGCCTTCACTATCAGAGTTCCTAATTCAGTAAGTCTTGTTTGGCACTCATCTTAATTATTAAAAAGCCATCAACATTTTTCTGACTCTGTATTGAGTGTAGGAGGTGTAGTGACTTAAAATTTTGGATTGTCCAAATGGATATATAGGATGTGAATCCTAGCTTTGTCATTTAGTGGCTGGGAGACCTTGGGAAATTTATGTAAGCTTAAGTTTCCTTATATGTAAAATGAGACTCAAATTAGTAGCAACATCTTTTATTGCAAGGATTAAGTGTGTTAATCATCTAAAGTACTTTGCACAGTGCTTGGCACACCTAAAGTCCTTGTCTTAGGCTGCCTTAGGCTGAGTTCCTTGGTGAACAAAATCTAAGACAAGAATTTGGATGTGCTACATTAGCTTGAGAGCCAATCTTAGGAAAGAAAAGCAAGGAAGAAAGGGAGGTAGGAGGGGGTAAATCAATGAGTTGGTTGCTATTATGGGCAATTGGTGTTTAATATCATAGAGGGCCTCAGAATTGTTCCATCAGAAAGAGGAGAGGCTGCGGACTTTATTCACCAACTCCTGTTCTCCTTTGGCTGAGAGTTGCCCCAGGGAGGAAACTCACCCTCACTCTTGGGTTGTGCCTGTGCTTGGCTGATCTTGTCTGGCTGATCTCTCTGGCTTTAGAGAAAGCCCCGTGGCCCAAAGCAGAAACACCACTGGCAACTTGACAGTGCACATCAATCTGAGCTGTCAATCAGAGCTGAGCTGAAACCAGGGAGCCGGAGTTAAGCAATGAGGTTCATCACAGGTGTCTGCTACAGCTGGCAAACCCAAATGACACATTATGTGCTTGACAAACGTTAGTCACAGTCTTCCATTATTATCAGGTATTATGCATTGTGTCAAATTTTTCATATGCTTATCTCATTTACTTTCATAAAAACCCTTTGAAGTATTACAATGCCCATTTTACAGAAACTGAGAACTGGAGAGATGAATTAAGATTAAAATGCAAAGTGTCACATGAAGAAGAGGTAGCGATGTTGTAAAACAAAGTTATCTTTTGCCATAGCTGTGTCTACCTCAGTAGGGATTAATCTGAGTGGTGGTAAAAGAGAAGTCATATGTATCCCCAAAGTTTAAGCTTTCAAGTTTTAGTACTTAAGGGAATAACAACAGCCTAATATACTTTAAAAGACTAGGGGCTAACAATTTTTACATATTTCTGAAATATTAGAAGCAATGCCAATCTGGGTTACTCCTCTTTCTAGTCAACTCTTAATTATTTGTGTATCAGGTCACATGTGGCTGACTGAGGCCTTTTGTCTTTCACCATCTCACCATCAAGCAGGCCCTTTATTTGAGACTACTAGTGAAATTCAGTTTCACATAAGTTTTATAACTTATGAGTAGTTCCTATTTTAGTTTGATAAAAAGGAATTTGGAAGTTATACTAGGTGAATATTTAATCAAATACTTTTTGATTATAAAACTTCAGAATTAAATATTGCTTTAAAAGTCATCTAATTTTTTCACTTCTTAATGGGTAAGTTGATTTTCTCAAAATGTTTAAGGACACATCTAAAAAATGAATGGTAAAATTATTTCAGAGGTAATAAATGCCAGAAAAGCACAAAATAAATAGAAGTCATTCATTTCAAATGATTTCATTGGCAAATATTGTGTTCATTTTGCAAAAAAGAGAACTGATATAATAAAAGAAATGATGTTACAAGCCTGAATTCAAGGGCTGATCATCTTGAATTAAAACCAATTACTTGAAACTTTCGGCAGCTTGTTTAATTAATATCATAAAACAATATAATGGAATACATTCCTTATAAGACACTGTAATATTTCAGCACAGAGTCAGAACAATACCTCAAAAGGAGCACTTTTCTTAAAAAGCTATTTTCCTAAGATTGCAACATGAAATGGCTGATACACTGAGGAGTGATTTTGAAGTGGAACCTGGTGCTGAGCCCACACTTGGGCCGAGCAGACCAGCTGTGCTGGTTGTTCTGCTGGAAGAGACACCTGCTGAGAGAGGAGCTGGCGTGTGTTCCTTAATTTCCTGAATTATCATATCCTTATAATCAGTTCCTGAGCCATGACACCATTATAAAGATGAGATACAGTTTCCAAGAGAGTTTCGAGCAGGTATGATTTGAAGTGGAACATTTTATTTAGCCTTTTATCATTTAATGAGTGGTGTGCATATATGTGTGTGTATGTTTATGATTTTTACATATATGTATATACACATAGGTTTTTATGTTTGCCTCACCTAAGCTTTGAGCCACTTACCTTAATTTATCATAATGAGGTTTCAGATCCCCAGATGTTCTTCAAGTATTTAAGTAAGAAATATCAGCTCACTGAAGAGGGCTGAATCAGACAAAATATATTTGGGCTGTCCATACAGTGAGAAAAAAGAAATCATGTCTTATAGATACATTGCAGGGTCCAAAAGAATAGGTATACTTTTAATTGAAAATGACAGTGATAGTCTTTTCATATTTTTATGGCTATACTTTGTCATGATTATTAAACATGAAGTCAATTGATTCATGTTTAATAATCATGCTTTTCTGAGGCTCTAGTATTCCTTATGTATTTTTCAATATTTTTAAATTATTAGCTGCCACTTTTTTTTTGTATCTTCTTAATCTCTTTATTACTTTGTAACATTCTTTTTTATTTTTATTTTTATTTATTTTTTTATTTATTTATTTTTATTATAGATAAAAATATGCAGTTTTACATTTCATGTGGACATCGTGGACTTTTGCAAAAGTGAGAATTTAAAGTTTCTAATTTAGAGAACAAGAATTACAATCAGCGATGCTAATTCACATTTTACAGGATATTTTGATAGGGTTAAACGGAATCATCTGTCGTCCTCAATTCAACATTACAATTGCAATTATTCATAAGACTAAGCTCTGTTATCTAAACCTCAAAGATTTCAAGTATGGGTGAGATGCAGGATGCTGTGATGATGTAAACAGAGGCTTGGCATCCAGAAAAGGATGTTCATTTCTACATTCAAGGGAAATTATGCACTCAAGTAGGAGCATGTTGGTCTGCAGTGGTGACGAGTCTTCATGTGAAGACTTGGCAGGCCTTTTTGCATTTCTTAAGATTCCCTTAAGAAAATTAGTAGTGTTTACTTTCTCAGGTTTGTGGTGGCCTTATGAATTTATAGAAAAGCTCAAATTAATTTGGTTGTAAGAATCAAATGTAGCAACAGTAAATAGCAAAATAAAAAGTCTCAAATGCTTGCGAATCTAGTTCAGAACAGAAATAAGGCAAGATTTGGACTAGGCATGAGGGTGACAGGATTAAATTTTCTGGGCCCAATTGCCACCTGTATGCTGATGACTTCAGTATCTATATTTCCAGACGAGTTTTCTTTCTAAAGTTCACTGGACAGGCCCATTTAAATGCTGATAGAGGATTTATGCTAAATATGCTACAGGAAAAAGGCATTGTTTCCCCCAATAGCTTCTCCTTTTGTGTTCTCTGTGTCAGAGAAAAGCACTTCAAGCCTATAAATAAGCATCCCATAGAGTGTGTATTTTCATTTATTAAATTAAATTAAATTCATTAATTTATTTCTTTTCATTGAAACAGAGTCTCACTTTGTCACCCTCTGTAGAGTACTCAGCATCATAGCTCACAGCAACCTCAAACTCTTGGGCTCAAGTAATCCTCTTGTCTCAGCCTCCCAAGTAGCTGGGAGTACAGGCACCAGCCACAACCACTCGCTATTTTTTTTGTTGTTGTTGATGTTGTTGTGGTGGTTGTTGTTTAGCAGGCCTGGCGAGGTTTGAACCCACCAGCCCTGGTACTCATGGCCAGCACTCTAACCACTGAGCTACGGGTGCCTAGCCAGAGTGTGTATTTTTAAATTTACAACATATTCTTTACAAAAATAGGGGTATGAATGGACTCTGCCTTCATTTCCTTTCTGCTTCACACATATGGGATTAAAGTTTTTGTCTTTTTTTTTGCCACATCTGATTATTATGACCTGTGTTCTTGGACTTTAAAAACATGAGCAAAGCATCTCATATTTGTCTTTCACTCTAAACCACCCCTTAACAAAGAAACTGGAACAAAACAGAAAACAGAATTAAGTTTTTTTTATTTTAGAGGACCTCAACAATCAGTGCTTCAATACATGCAAACTATACTTATCACCAGATAGATTCCATCATTTTGGCTCCATTGTATTCAAAGAACAAAATATTTCATTTCCTACCTGGTGATATTGGCCAAATGACTTTCTGTGAAAGAGGTAGTAGATAATAGAACATCTTCCTAAATCTTATTTGGTTTCTTTATTTATTCGTTTCTAGGGTGTGCTGTTATTCTCTTTGAGTGTATTCAAGCATGATGGTAAATTATAAGAGGTGCTATGGTCTCAAGTCCACTTCTGGAGGCCACCTCAATAGCAGAGCAGTTGGTCTGTGATTTCCCACTTCAAGCTCGCTTCGGTATACAAATTGGCTGGTAAAGCAAAATTAAGCATTTTATAAACCTAAATTCCTGAATCCAAATACTCTGGAAACATGGTATTTTATTGTTTGTTCATTCATTTATTATTACCATATGATAAAATACTTCAATAAATCCAAAAGAATGAAGTCTAAGTTAACACAATATTTTAGATAAAAGTATTTATATCATAACTGAGATCTATGAATCAATAAATGAGATTATTTCTGTCTGATTTCTTGACTTAGAAGAGTACTTCGCGATTTACTTGGAAAATGACAACCCTTCTCCCTAAGTCTGCTGCAACTTACAATGGAGGCTTGTGAAATTTGATAACTATTTCATTTTGTCAGTATGCTTTCTTTTTTAAAAATAATTTATTAATAATATTAATATTTTTAAGAGATAGTGATCTAGTATATTTTGTAACAACCTGGATGGAACTAGAGACCATTCTTTTAGGTGAAGTATCACAAGAATGGAAAACAAACACCGCATGTACTCAGTACTAAATCAGAACCAGTTGGTCAATACTTCAGGTGCAGTTATGGAAGTAAAACTCAAGGGAAACCAAATAAGTGGGAGGGGGAGGAAGGGATGAGCAAATTAACACTGAACAGGTCTGATGCACAATTTCTGGGTGAAGTAAACACATATAATTTTGACTTAAAATATACAAAAATAAATTTTGTAACCAGTATGTAGTGTACTCCTATAATATTCTGAAATAAAAAATAAGAACAAAAATATTTCACATACTACTGTAATATTCTTTATCTATACATGTTGTAGTGAAAGTGTATCTAATATCTCTATGGAGATTAATTTTGTAGGCTTGGTGTCAAATTTTATTTTATTATTGGCCAGAGCATGGCCAACACAGTAATACTAAAGCATTCCTTAATGTGCTCCCACCTTAAGCAACTTGTCAAGTTGCATATCTTTTAAAATTATTTTTCATAATTATAAGGAATATGAAAGTGGTTCTTTACTGAAAACATTTAGAAAGGATTTATTCAGGAATGAGGGCATTACATGGAATGACTAATATATACCTTTCCTCAACAATGAATCCCCACTTCAACTATACAAGCATCATTATAACACGAAGAAACATGATACAATGAAAAGAAAATTAACTTTGGACCTAGCCAGTCCTTGATTTTTATCCAGGTTGTGGCATAACTAAACGTGAAGCTTGAGAAAATTACTGAACTTGTCAAACCCTAAAAAGTGGAGATGATAAAGCTTAATTATCAGGCCAAATGAGAGTTAGAAATAGAATAAAATAGGCATATCTACAGCTACATTTCCAACAGCATCTCCATCCAGCCCTGCTAGGGAGGTGGTAGTCGTTCTCTGGTCTGAGCTAGTTTTCTGCTTGGCTCCATTTCTTAGTATGTAGCGAGGTTCTTGCAGATGCAAGATAAAAATCTAATAATTAAGAAAAATAAGACTATAACAACCTAATTTACGTATGTCACTTAGGAGTAACCAGTTTTAATGTTTGCTCTTTTCTTGTGTACATATATGCATGTATATAACAAAGAAAAATTAGTGGAATAATAAAATTGATATATAGGCAGTAAAAAGAATTTTATAAAAGTTTCATCACTTGATAAATGACTGTAAAATAAATCACAGCAAAATTTTATGTAAATTTTATATAATAGCAAAACTATGAAAAACAGGGAAACCTGAACAACTTCAAAAATGTTTTATTTTGATTTTTTTGTATTAAAGATACATTTCCTCCAAAAGTTTCTAATATTAATGTTATTAGAATCATTAATCATTAACATGCTAATATCTAATGTTATTGGATATCATTAAAAAGATGAAGTCATTTCTTCTTAACTATGTATTTCCCAGTGGACTCTTGGTAAAATTTTGCTACCTTATCTATTCATTTGAGGGTAGCTACTCGAAGGCTCTTTTTTAAAAAAATTGTTTTGCATTCAACTTTTACCTCTTTTGGCCTCTAGGCCGTATCACATCCCCTTGCACCACGATATTTAAAACTCCAAGTATTAGGTTCTGAAAATTTACAGGGGCTCTTAAAAGTGGCTGTAAATGTTATTTTGGTTGTCTTTCTTTGTCTTCATTTTCAGCCACTGAGAGTTTCATTCAATATTGGGCTTTCCGTTACGCATTTTAACATTTTGTAATAATTTATATAGCACCCCTTTGTGTTTTAGAGCTGGAGGATTTTTCAGAACACCACAGTGGTAGAAATGAGATTCCCCCAGTATTTTCACCTTAGACATTTTCCCCTGGATTTTTGCTTAGATTCTTTATTTCATAATCTTTTGCATCTTCATTTTTTTTTTTTTTTCCAGTAGAATACTATTTAGGTTTGCAAGACACTGATCCATTTCCCTTAAGTCTGACTTAAAATAATTAAAATTAGTATTATATATATTGGGAGTAACAGGGATGTAAAATAATAGTGCTTTAGATCAGATAATGTTTCTCCTGCTAAGGTCTGGAGTGGTAGTCTAGGCTAGCATGGTAATTTTTTCCCAAGAACGCTTTTTTTTTTTTTTTTTCCTAGTTTACCTCTTGCACATGATGGTGGCTGTTACTCCAGCCACCATTTTTAGTTTTAGGCTACAGGGCAGAGTAAGGAGCAAGGAAATTTAAAAATATTGAAAGCGCATACCCCAGGAATTTTGTAAGAGAAGTTCATAGAAATGGTCAAATGATATTTTGATTTTCATAATTATTAACCAATTGTGTTTAAATTATTTGAGCGAGATCTCCCTAAATTTAGTGCAACCTTGATGATTCCACTTTTGTTTTTCTTTTTCCTATAGTTCTTGCCCTGGTTTTATTATATTCTGGAGTAAATGACTTCTACGAATAGGCCTAGGACAGAGGGACTAAAAACAGGTCAAGAACAGTTAAGGAACAACTCTTTTTCACTTTGTTACTTCACTGAGTTAGGAAAATAGCCTTCTTTAAGAACCATACATTTGCATCATTTCTGAAGGGAGACAAAAAGAAACATGTATCAGCCACAAATTGAGATTCCCAATTCACATAACCCATCTTATTAATGGAAAATTCTCTGTAGCAGGCTCAAAATTCTTTTCCAAGGTTTTAGAGAGCTGAAACCTTTCACTGTGCCTTACTGATTATGTACAGGGAAGTAGAGAGAGACTGGTGGTAATCAAAACACTGTAAAAAAGAAGTGCTCAGTCATTAATTACTTTCTGAAATACCTACATAGATTATTCTTGATAATCCTTACACAGTCTTCTGTAATATCATCCTAATACAATCCTTTATGCTACAAGAAGAGAAACTGAGATAGAGAGATTAACGTGCTGAAAATCACAGGGCTAATAGGTGGCCCAATAGCCACTAGTTCCCCGAAAGTCTTACTCTGGAGCTCTGGGCTTTAACACTCACACAATCCTGCTCCCTGAGCCTTGCAACATGACTAGTGCAAGGTCCGCAAAATAATAAGTAGAATTCTTCCTACATTCATCCATATTGGGCTTCAGAACTCCGAACACTATAATGTCACTATTTTCTAACTTTACATAATCTTGTTTGGGAAACCTGATGCTTACAAATCTTGATTCTAAGGTAAAAATAACAAGAAAAAAAAATAACTTTCAGTTTTGAATAGTCAGCTAGAGGTAGTTTAAAGAGGACATCTATCTACTCAGGGGGCATTTTTAAATGTATCATCTTCAAATGATTTAATGTGCTTTCCATGATTATCTCTGACACTTTGAATAATTAACAAAAACATTTGTAATTTCTGAAAGGGCTAAGATACTCTCTTTCCTAGATAATGAGAAAACTTGAAAGGCTTGAAATTATGACTCAACTGACTGGCTAGTGGCCATGAAATCATCGACTTGGGCACCATTTGATATATTTGTGAAAAAAATTTACAAAAATATTTCTTCACATATTTTATTAACTTCTTATTATAAACGTATTATTTAATTTATAAATAAGAATTTTATGTAATATTGAGAAGCTTTTTAACCCCCTAAAGGTAGCAAGATATTGCTTATTAATTATGTATATTATATATAATAAATGTCATGTGAATATTTTATTCTGCAAAATATATGTATATAAATATAATATAATTTATATGATATACAGTTTATGTTTATATATATAAAATAACCAAATAACCTTCTGGTAATGAATAGTAATGGTCAGCTTAATCAATGTAATGATGATAATCTTGCCCACTTGCGCAAAAACACTAAGCTGTTTATGTAACTATTAATATGTTCATTTGCTTATCTGTAATGTTGTTTGTCTTCTTAGAATCAGGAAACTTATGTCTTGCTATCCATTTTATTTTCTGTACTTAGTCAATTCTCTGGAATGTATTAAGAATTCAGTAAACACTATTCATTATTTTAGTTTGCAAGAAGTACACATTTACGTTCTTCCCATATTTGTAGAATTGATAGTGAATGATTGTTGGTTGAAAAGATACTCTTTCTTAGCAAGGGAATATCATAAATTACCTTTCTTCAAGTCTCTAAAATTCCCAAACTTTGTCCCTGTAGTCAATGAATGGTGTCAGTTTTTATCTGACCTTTCAGAGTTATTTTATTTATATTTAAGAAACTATGTATACTTTCAAAAAATACATTTTTCAAACAAAAAGAATAGCATGTTTTATATGTTGATAGATTAATTACAGACCACAGAAATTAGCTAGGTCCCTAAAGAGAAAATTCCTTATTAAAAGCTATAGTAGCTTTTAGAAACCTTGGGATGTCTGAAGAAGCAGACTATAGGCAACATTCCAGAGACGACTCTTAAAGCCGCACCTCGTCAAGAGCTGGAACTCCACTGCAGAGGTCTATTGACTGTAGTTATCCCCACATCTGTGGTGGTTGATGTATAGCCACGGTGCCTCTGTCTGGATTCACCTCTCCCTGTCTCATCCAGTCTCCAGGTAATTTCGAGCTGTATTTGTGTTTCACAAGATTATTTCTTTCACCATGCAGATCATTTCTGAACAGGGACTTGGAGAAAATACCTTGTTAATAGGATTCTGATCATATTTGGAATCTTAGCTGTTAGGTAGCAAAAAACACACTTTTCTTAGGTTTCTGTATTCTGTTCCTTCATTTGTATTTCTTTTTCTTTCCACTTAACAACAAATCTTGCTTATTATATATGTTATGTAAAGGGAGTACCTTTTCTTTAAAACAGATACACCAAAGTTGATAATATGATTTTATCATGGTTCATTTAATCTGCTCCAGTTGAATGATTGTGCCATTGCAAGGACGAGCAAAGTTGAATAAATATCATTGTATATACATTACTCACATTTTCTTTGCTTGCATTTGAAAATATTTGTGGATAAAATGCTAAAATTGACATTCCTGGGTTCAATTTCAGGCTTGTGTATACCTATGCATACTTAACTCTGGTGTATAGAGAAACTAAAGTTCTATGAGAAGAACTTTCATCAATGGGAGAAGGAAGCAGAGAAAGAGTCTTGTCTTTATTTTCGAGTCTTTATTTGCAATCTCAGAAGTAGCTATCTAAATGGTCTTTTGTTAGACAGTCTCAAGAGGATGAAAGTTTTGCTTGGTACCAGGCGCATGCTTTTCTGGTTACTGGCTTGGTATTGGCTGCCTGCACTTTTCAGTCCTATTTCCTTTTAAGCTACATCTTCTTAGCTGAGATTGCACTCTTTAAGAAAACATATATGCCTTTGCCTCAGGTTCTTCTTTTTGGGTATCCCAGTGTAAGCAAGGAGACATATAATAAACAAAGCATCCAAATAAAATATATTGTATGTTAGCTGATGATAAATGCAATAAAAAATTGGGAAGGAAAAAACTGCTATTTGTCAGGTACACACTGGTGCAATGCAATAAATGCTATGGTTTGTCATCCCCATCCCTCCTTCCAGACTGAGGTCGCTTCCGTCTCCCACCTGTGGGAGGGCTGGCTGTTGTTGGGTCTCAGGTGTGTCTTATTTGAGAATTACCCTTAGTCAAAGAAAGCCAGCTTTTCATGGTCACACTCCTTTCCCCAGGGCCTTCTGGATCCAATACAGTCAACGTGAGGTATAAAAGCCTGGACTCCTCACCCAGGTTGTGGACAATTCTGAAGGGCACCCCCAACGTCAAAGTTTCCTACAAGATTTGATGTCACCTCTGTTGAAACTGCTTCATAGATTAACTCATTCCTTTGCTCAGCCCTCTTGTATTCATTCTGTCATAAGCATTGCTTCTGAAGCCATCCCCTAATACATTTCCTGCATGCTAATACATATCCCAGATTCTGTTTGCCTGGGAACCCTGTATAACACAGATGCCGTATGACTGCCAGAGTATTGAATGCAGATAATTCCCACACTGTGTAGCCACTGCTGATACTGTGAATACTCTCCTCTGCCAGTGTATCCAGCCCATCCCCCGGAGTCTCCAACAGCCCTGATTCTCCAGAAGTCCCAAAATTCTGAAGGAACCTGGAATGGTTAAGCTTTTACAGTTTCAAACCAAGATTTTAGTGCAAGTTTTGATTTTCAAATTCCAAATTCTTTTTTTTTTTTTTTTTTTTTTTTTTAGACAGAGCCTCAAGCTGTCACCCTGGGTAGAGTGCTATGGCATCACAGCTCATAGCAACCTCCAACTCCTGGGTTCAAGCACTTCTCCTGCCTCTGCCTCCCAAATAGCTGGGATTACAGGTGCCTGCCACAACGCCTGGCTATTATTTTGGTTGCAGCCGTCATTGTTGTTTGGTAGGCCAGGGCTGGATTCGAACCTGCCAGCTCAGGTATACGTGGCTGGTGCCTTAGCTGCTTGAGCCACAGGTGCCGAGCCCAAATTCCAAATTCTTAAAAATCATATCATATTTAGTTTGTGACACTAGACTGGTTGTTTATAAGTGACAACATGAACTAATGAAAGGGCACATTCTCTATATGCACTTGTGCCTTTACAGAAAGGAACCAAAATCTTAAGACTCCTAGTAAAGCAAAGTATTCTTTACTAAGTGTCTTAGTCTGTTTAGGATTTTATAACAAAACATCATAGACCAGGTGGCTTATAATCTACAGAAGCACATTCTTCTCAGTTCTGGAGGTTGAGAAGTCCAACATATGGCAATGAATAATTTGTTATCCAGTGCAAATAGCTCTTGGGGTGTCAATCCCCTTAAAAGTATGTGAAGTGACTTCTAAAGTTCATTTCTTAAATATAAGTTTTAAAATCTTAACTATATACATTTGTGGGGGACAATGTGACGATTGATATACAATGTGGAATGCTTAAATTATACTGATTAACATAGCCATCACCTCACTTACATATTTCTTGTAGTAAGACATTTATAACTTACTCTTCGTTATTTTGAAATAACCTGCATTGTGTATATTAGTTGAGATCCCACCAAATGCTTTCTGTCCTCCCTCCAATCACTCTCCTAACTTCCCCTTCTCATCCACTTCTTGCCCCTCCCCCTTGTTAGACTATATTTGTGTTTTATCATTCCTATGAGTGTATAAGTGCTAAGTCATGGGAGCAATCGAAACATCCATCAACCTATGAATGAATGAACACATCGTGGTGTATGTATACCATAGAATACTATTCAGCTATTAAAAAGATGGAGACTTTTCTTCTTTTATGCCTACCTGGTTGAAGTTGGAACACCTTCTTCTTAATAAAGTATCTCAAGAATGAAAAAAAAAAAATCCAATGTACTCTATACTATTATAAAACCAAGATAAAGTTCATTTCTATTAAGATTAATAGTTTGCTTAATTTTAGTGACTATTCTTTGTCTTAAGAGCAGGTTTGTCTTAATTTCCATGTTAAAATTGAAACTATAGCATGTAAAACTATAGCATGTAAAGCAATTTAAATATATTAATAATTGGCACACAAAAATGTAAATTTGTGTAAGTTAAATTTATAAAGTTAGCTTTAAACACGTGTATAATCATAATGTTACTACATGTTAGCTTGTAAATTATTGAAAACATTAAAAGACAAGATGTATAAATAGATGCAAGTAAAGATTTTACAGACTTGAATATTCTACCGCAAAGCTTCACAGGACAAATCTGAAATTCATTGAGCTGAGAGGAAGTGTTCTTAGCATCAGGCCTCTGATGATTCTAAGTTAAGAGAGAGAGTGAGTGCACTGGATTTATGGTGTAATTAGCACAAATGGAAAGAGAAGCATTTAGCAGACAGTCAGAAATGTAGCAGGGCAGTTTTCACGTTCTTGTAATCTTGACAGAATCTCTGGGAGATTTCCTGGAATTAAACTCCTCTGGAATCAGCTTTCACCTGTGGGGCCTAGTGACAGATTGTGCAAAGTCCCACAAGGCTCCCTGGACACTTTCAGTCACCATATGGCCTGAAAAGGTTCTTCCTATATTAAAATATTCTGCAGTGGGGACTCTTGACTAATCTTCAGAGTACATTCTTAATCTCATGAACCTAATTATCTGTGAAGGATCGTTTAAGAGGTCCTCCTTAAAATTATCCATACTAGTCCATGTCCTTTTATCATAGGTCATATCCAAGTTCCATTATGCAGTGATTACAATTTGGTTTCGGGAATGTATCCTAAGAAGGATTACAAGGATTATTCATCTCCATGGTGATCTGTGCAGCCGTTGTTGACCATAAACACAAATATATCCAACTCATTCACCTTTTCAGACTAGCTTAGCTTTCACATAGAGGATACACGTTTATGTTTCACTTGGGGAAAGGAGAAGCCACGTGAGGACACTGAATTTTCCTGCTAGTGATCAATTTAAAACATCTTGCTCTTTTCCACTGTATAATTGAGAGATGTATTGGCTATGATTTAATCTCTTCTTTATAGCTCTGCTCTGAATACCCTTTCTATATGACAGGTGTGAGCTCTGAAGTGACTGTCCTTTTCTGTTGCCATAGCTGATGCTGTGATTCTAGTTTAGTGATGATAAAATGTGACATGGGAATGAACAGGAACTAAGCTAACAATTCTTTTATTGAAAAGGGTGCTTTCCACTTCATCATGGATATTTACATAGTAAGATAATTCAAAGCAACAACACAATAGCAAATGACCGTATTCCTTAATGTGCAAATATTCAAATGGTAAAAAAGAAGCAAACAAGATCTCACATTTATAAAATGCTTGGTTTAAATTGATGAAAACATATTATATAAAATTCAAATTACAGTAAACTATCTCTTCAACACACATACACATTCTATACTATTTTTGATAAACTTTGTTTACTAAAAATAAATTCTAATTCTTGTGATGATCTAATGGGCTGGCCTGATAATTTGAGTGAAAAAACACATCTCAAAAGACAAATGATAAAATATTTTAAAATAAATTTAAAATAACAAATAGAGTAAGGTGAATTCTTCTAATTTCTTTAAGATAATCAAACAATCAGCATTTTTTTCCTTATAATAGCTTATTGAGGAACAATATTTTTATAAAAATGTCATGTTCAAAATTAAAGCCTCAAGTATTGGAGCTAAGAAACACATTCATATTAGAAGAAAATGCATAGTTATAAGTTGATTAGTGCAACAAGTAAACTTTAAAATATCGTCTGCACAGCTGAGCAGGCAAAAGAACAGTTACATCAGGGATTCCATCAGATGAAATATAGTTTAGACAGAAGAGTAGTAGTTAACAATTCCGGAACTAAATCACTCCAAACATCACTTAGATAGACACCGTTCCACCTCTACTCCTTTAAATGAACCTTTAATAGGTTCATTTGGTAATAGGCTGAAAGGGGAGAAAAGTCCTGAACCCCAGCTGCACAGCTCATTCACCTGCACAAACAACTTGAACTTGACTTTTTTCCAAATGCTTTCCTACTAATCTTCCCAATGTACAGCTGCTATATATAAAACATGAATTATAGTCAAGAAGGTCTTGCTGTGTTGTGAATCACAGTGCGCTCGAATACATTTTAGCAGGTTGTGGGATAAAAAGAAAAAAAAAAATGTCTACGAATGCCTCGTCCTGTCTCCTTTTTCAGTCGTTCTGCTTTATTCCATATGTATCTGTCTGTACCGGATACAGCCGGTGCCGTTCCCTTGCCATCTTGTATAAAAATAAATGGTAGGAGCATCTTTCCTGTCTCGAGGCACTGTGGGCCAAATCAATTGCCTGATCAAGTGAAAACAAAACATCTGCGACATATAAAAGAAAGGGTGGCTTTCTCTGGAGATTTTTATAAACTGATTAAGTCAGGGCATTGCTAATCCTCTATCTTGCACTTCAGATGTTACATCGACAAAGAAGATTAGAATGAAAAGATAATGGTTATGTCACCAGCGTGCAATAAACAATCTGTGAAGAGCCAGCAGAGGGTTAGACATGTTCCCATTACAAATGTAAATGTGAACTTTAGCTCCTGGTCCTAAGAATACTGTGAGAGGCACCTACCTCTGTGTTAAAAGATACAAAGAGGAAAGAAAAACTGTAATGTGAGTTTATTGTAATAACGTTAAGACACCAATCCCACATGTTTATATGTTTATCATATTAAATTTAGGATTTGTGAATTTCCGATGACATTTGTGCAACTTAATCATAGAGTTGTTCTAGACACTAAAATTAGGTGATTTTTGAAAGTGTTTTTTTACAATTCAAAGGAGCCCCAAACAAATGATAGGGGTAAAATGGGCAAGTGACAACCTCCAGAGAAAATGATCTTTGGAGAGAATACATTTTCTATCAGAAATACTCAGAGAATTCGGAGGAATTACAGAATAAATGAGACATTACCATTTGGTTCCCACACACCTGCGCTCCTAATTGTGTATAAATACTTGGTACACAAATTCCTCCAGCAATAGAATTTATTTAAATAGTGATGTGAGGTTATTTGCAATTTCGAAGTTTAATTCTTTTAATAATCTTACCCGCCATGTATGTATAAAGTGTTAAGTATTAAACTTGCAGAAACCAAGAAAATGTAAGAATAAAGTGGCAGTAAAAAACGATAGTGGAAATGATTACATGTGGTTTGGTAAAAGGCGTAATTAAAGGTCAATTCATTTCGTATTCATAATATATATTTTCTGATCATTCAATAGTGAAGGAAATATGAAAACTGGAATTTCTAAGATGATGCTAAGATATATATAATGGAAAATGAAAAATGTTGAAAGTCAAGATACTCAAGATAAAAGAAACTATGATTTTTTTAAATAACTAATGTGTGGACATACATAGATTCATATATAGTACATTGTTTTTCCTGAGTCTGAGAATTTTACCATCAGATCATAAAGGAACAGGAGTAAATATATCACAAAAACAAAATGTTGCAAGGTGCTCAGCCAAGGAAACACGGAGGGTATTATGAGAGAACAAAGGAGAAACCAAATAACAAATTTAGGGTAGTCAGGAAAGGAAGAGATGACGTTTGATGTTAGTTTTGAAATAGAAAGTGGAGAAGGTAGGGAGCATTTCAGAGAGAGGGGAGCAGGTGTGAGGCCACGGACACTGGGGGGCCCTGGCTCCTTCAGTCACTGAGAACCATTGGCTCTCAGGAATAGAGAAAAAGTGTGGCTGGATACCTAAGCATGGGTCAAACCAGAAGATCTATGCTTCTTTCCTTCCTGGGAATTTGCATTTTTGCTTGAGAATTTAGGTATCATAAAATGACACATATATATTAAGTACTTAAAATACTTGTTGAATGAATATTTAAAAGATTCTTGTTGACATCTGGTAGGATGAACATTTTAGAAATACTGTGGATATTGAGTGGAGGGGTTGATGCTCTGTCCAAAAAGACCCATTTAGGAGTTAGTTGCATGATTTAGGCAAGGAACCATGGGACCTCCAACCAAAGAGGGATCATGGGACAGAGGTGCGTATCACTGATTTAAGCGGAATAGGAGGCAGAATCAACAGGGCCTGCTGTCATATGACATTGGGGAGCTCAGGGTTCCATGCAAATTGTACATTAAAATGTGTATTCTATGAATGTGCAACCCCTCTGAAGAGGCCTTTCATTTTGCCTGATGGAGTTCATACACTGAGGGCATAGGGCGTTAGGGGCAGATAAGAGAAAATAAGTCAACCCTCCTCTGTCAGGTCAGTTGGAAACCTTTGTGCAGTACACAAACTACACAACCTTACACAGCAATCGTAAATAACAATCTTATAGAAATCTTAAATTCTTAGATTCCTTGCCTAAATAACTTCATCATTGAGAGGAAATTCATTGAGGGAAGAAAATTAGCTAGAAGAGTAGATGTTGTAGGAAAAATGTTTGCTTTAGACTTACTGAATTTGGCATGTTTAAGAGACATGAAAAATAAGGATATCTTGATATCCATTCAACATATGTGTCTGTAGTATAGGAAAATAATTTGAAATTTAAGAGTTATTTTGCAAGTGGCAGAGAAAGGTTTGCTTTAGACTACTTCAAGATTGCTATTCAGGGCCATTTTTGCAATGACAGTGTAGCTGAAAGTGGAAAAACGGGTACGTACAGTGATTAATGTGATGGGGAATGATCAAAACTCCAAGTGAAACAATTAGCACCATAACCTGGGAGCAAGGGAGGCCATTCATAAAGGGTTTGGGAGGAGCTGGGTGCTGAGGTTCACGCCTGTAATCCTAGCACTCTGGGAGGCTGAGGCAAGTGGAATGCTTGAGGGGTTTGAGACCAACCTGAGCAAGAGTGAGATCCTGTCTGTACTGGGAAAAAAAAAAAAAAAAAAAAAAAAAAATTAGAAAAACTAGCCAGGCATTATGACAGGTGTCTGTAGTCCCAGCTACTTGAACTTAAGACTTTGAGGTTGTTGTAAGCAGTTTTACACTGCTTACAGTAACTCTATGTCTCAGCACTCTAACCAGGACAAAGGAGTGAGACTCTTTCAATAAAGAAATAAAATAAAATAAAAATGCTAAAGTTTACCAGCTACGAAGTAATTGTGACCTGCACAATAGTCTGAATTCTGTGCCACCCCCCCCACCAAACTCATATGTTGAAATTTCCGAGGTGATCTTAAGAGTTAAAGCTATTGTAATTAGGTAATGAAATTAGTGTCCTTATAAAAGAGACCACAGAGAGTCCCTGTCCCTCCCACTTGGTAAGGACACAGCAAGAAGCTCCTTTTGTTAGCCAGAAACCAGGCCCTCACCAGCCACCAAATCTGCCTTGATCTTGGACCTCGCAGCCTCCCAAGCTGAAGACATAAATTTCTGTTGTTAGTAAGTTGCTCAGTCTACTCTACTGTGTTGGTGTTAATGGACTAGGACACTGGGCAAAGAAACATTTAATGGGCTGAGAGAAGCAGGAGGACAGAGTTTACTTTGTTTTAAACTGGAGAGTTCAGATTATTCTAAGGAAAAGCGAAGTTTGTTTGTTTTTTCCTTATTTTTAAATGGAAGAGTTTACATTGCATGATCAAAGTCCATTTTTCCTCATTCCTTTGTATGTGATGCTTACTACAACGTATTTACTGTGATTAATTAGTAGTGTTTTCTCTTCAGTTTTGTCTTTTACAAGTTTCAATTTTAGCTAAAGGATAGAAAATGTCCTTCATTTCGGGAAATACAATAATAAAATTATAAACTTAGGTAGAGAAATTTGATATCAAATATTTATCAATAGGTTCATGAATCATTAATCTATTTTATTCTGCTCATATAAATATTTACATGAGGTAGGGAACAAACAAGTGTGTAAAAAGGGTGTGGTAGCCAGCCTCCAGTGAGCCCTGTGTCCTGAGGTTCACATTCTTATGCAGTCCCCTCTCATACTGCACCAGAGTGGTTTTTATTACCAATAAAATATGAAAGTATGAAAGAAGTGATGATATGTCACTTTTGAGTTATGTTATAAAACCATGGCTTCTGTCTTGGTGCTCTCTCTTCCTTGGATTGCTTCTTCTGGGGGAACCTGGCTAATATGTCATAAGCAGCCCTATGGGGAGTAACTGAGCATTTTCCCAGGAACAATCTGGCTACGAATCTTCAGACACTAGGGGAGCTTTCAGATGACAGCAGCCAGGGCTGATGGCTTCACTGTGATGTCTAAAGAGATGCTGACCCACAGCAGAGCTATTTCTGGATTCTCGACTTTGAAAAGTTACGTAAAATAATAAATATTTGTTATGCTGGGAAGTTTTGAAGTAATTTGATATATTTTAATACCTATTTGACTCATCTCAACTTTGATATATTTATTGATTCTTTTCTTGAAGGAAGAAAATCTATTAGATAACACATATAACATAGGCATAAGCATGTAAGTAGTTTTTACACAATGTATTATTTTTTTTTTAAAGTGAAACATATTTTCATTAGTGGCTCACATAATCAGTCATTTTCTACCTTTTCAATTTAAAGTTTCATTTTTAATGGAAAAATGTATATATTTATGGAATACAATATGATATTTTGATATATGTATATATTATGGAATGATCATATCAAGCTAGTTAACATATCCACTATCTCACGTACTTTTTTTCTCCCTCCCTCCCTTCCTTCCTTTCTTCCATCTTTCCTTCCTGCCTGCCTGCCTGCCTGCCTGCCTGCCTGCCTGCCTGCCTGCCTGCCTGCCTGCCTTCCTTCCTTCCTTCCTTCCTTCCTTCCTTCCTTCCTTCCCTCCCTCCCTTCCTTCCTTCCCTCTCTCTCTCTTTCCCTCTCTGTCTCTCTCCCTTCCCTTCCCTGCCCTTCCTTCCCTTCCTTTCTTTTGTATTGAGAACATTTAAAATCTACTTCTTGAGCAATTTGAAATGTACAGTACATTATTACTGACTATGGTCACCACGTTGTGTCCTTCCTGTCTAACCAAAACTTTATATCTTTTCACTAACATCTTTCCATCCCAAATTTCACCCCAACCCCTAGCCTCTGGTAACCACCATTCCACCCTCTACTTCTGTAATGTTTGACTTTTCAAAGTGATATCATATACCCAGCTTAGTTAATATAGCATAGTATAAACTTATTCTTTAAGATTGAAATAAATTCTTTTCCCTCAGAATGCTAAGTTGGAGCTAATACAGTTGGACTCAGTCCTTGGAGCTTTTTCTTCATCTTCAGTACCTTATTGATCGATACTTCAAAAATAAGCTAGAACTATGGTTCCAAAGAGTCTTTTTCTCCCACATGGGGTGTGGATGATTTTCTCCTGTTCTCCCCTTTCCAGGTTTGCAAGGGGCCTATGCCCTCAGAGTGGCTGGTAGGGGGGAGTCAGGAAGAACAGAAGCAGATTTAAGATGATGGAAATGGGAAAAAACCACAATGTCTTTATCTCTCCTCCCCTTCCTACACACCCTTCTGTCTCGACTTCCTTTCTTTCCTTTTTCTTCCTTTTCTCCCTTTCCTCCCTGTTGCCTTTCCAGGACTTTGCCAGGAAAATTATATAGATTTTTTAAAATGTAGCCAGGAGTCCACCTTTTCCATTTTTTCAGTTTTTCAAGTGATAGATGAATACCCCATGGAAGGCCTTCAGTTTACGTGGTGGTAAAACAAGGGCACACACACACATGCACACCACACATGTAAAACCAGGGCACACATGCACACGCACATGCACACACACGCACACATGCACACGCACACACAGGGTGCCAAAAAATGTATACACATTTTAAGAAAGGAAAAAAAAAACTGTATCAAAATTGTAATACACAAGTCACCTTTGAATTCTACAATTTCAAGAGGTGCTCAACCATGACTTGTATTTATCTTTTGTTATCTGTATATTATTACAATTTTGATAGTTCCTTTCTTAAAATGTATGCATGTTTTTCTCTGTATATGTGGGTTTATTTATATAATATATAGAGATGTGAATTCACATGCACATGTTCAGACATGTATCTCTCTATCACTGTGTCTCTATATGTTAGCCTTTAGAATGATTTTCCTAAATATATGATTTTTCCTAAATATTTCCTAAAAATATGAAACTATAAAAATTATATGACTTAATGTCTTAAATAAATATATCATTCCATTGAATTTAAATTTAGAGGACAGTGTGGACAACCTAAAGTTTTTATCAAGCTAATTATATTTTTCCCCCAAAAAGAAAATCTTTTTGATTGGTGACTCGGGTTAAGTATAGTTTTTAAATGCTAGGTTCCAATCAAGGCAAGTGTATCATGTGCAGAGTAATTCTCAATTGTTATAAAAATTATGTCCATTATTCTACTTGCTGGGACTCTAGTAATCATCTAAATTCCATAAAACTTAAATTTTCAAATTATCCTTAGTAATTTAAATGTGTTATTAGGCCTTTCATGGAACATTTTTCTTCTTTTAAGAAAACAAGCCAAGTTTCTCAAAAGCACTGCAGGATAAGTTATAAGTGACTTTCACTTGTAATTTGCGGATGCTGTAATAGAAATTTTCCTTTTACCTCCATCTAAGTCCAACTACTTTGCATTCTAATTTGCAAGTGAAAAGTTGCTTTAAACTTGGCATAAAAGTTTGTGAGGACTTTAAGAGGTTTAAGGTGTACTTTTGCAAAAGAGTCAGATATTGAGCATGAAAGTAAATATGTGACTTCTGAAAAAACAAAAGAAAAGACTATGTAAAGAGGAATAAATGAGGCAGTATAAATACTTTTCAGAAGCAGAAAATGACGTTCCTATTGGTTTGCATATTTCATATAAAACACACATATTTTAGGCTCCAGCCATGCTTATTTTTATGAGATAAATAATGAAATGTCAATAGACACCCTATGGAAGGAAAAATAGTATTGGAAATTTACTGGATGTGACATTTGAGACAATGAGGGTCCCTGTATTACCAAAAGGATGCTCCTTCATAGGGCATACATCAATAAAGGTTCCCTAGGATCAAGCCTGACAAAAACTGACTTTCTTTATTATGAAGCACTAAGAATCATATATCAAAAGTTGAATAAAAGAACATAACTGCCATTTTTATATAAGAAATATCAGGGTGTAAGAGTAATATTGGCCACTAGAAAATAAGCTATTTATAGGTCGAATTAGTGACATTTAACAGTAGTAGCTCTTCAATAAGCATTAGATTAAGAATAATGATAGTTTGAGTTAACATGTATCAAACAACAATCTGAGTTTTACAATGGACTGTTGTCCATGCCTCATGATTCAGTGAATGCTAAGAATTTCACAGAAATCATAAATGCCAGTAAAGTACATTACATATTGTCACATCTAGCTCCATCATTCAGGTGTGGAAAATGTATCTAAGGGTGAAATGACTATCACGGGGATAAAAGCTAAGGAACTATCTGGAGTGACGCTCTAGGTTTTATACCACCTGGAGAGAGCCCAAGTTCTTTGAAGAGCCAAAAGCTGAATAAAAGCCCATGAGATGGATATTTAAATCAGAGAAAGATAATGTATTTTCCTCATATTATTCCTTCTTTTTTGTTGAAAGGATATAAATGCTATGCAAATACATCATTCTTATAGACTGCTTAGTCAGAAATAAAAATAGCAAATTAATAATGCTATTGACACAATAAACTCAAGAGGCTTAAATAAACTGAAAAAATTTTTAATTAATTGTGTAGTCAGTTCATTGAATTTGACCAATATTAAGTTTATTGTGTTACAAGAGTGGACGTATAATGTAGGGGTTAAGTTGCAGAATTTGCAACCGGATCTTCAGTGTGCAAGTCCAGATGACCCAACACAACATCTTCCCCCCCAAAGAAGTTATGGAACTTGTCCTCTCACTTGTTTAAGATGGGGACAAGTGACTGTACTTGCCTCATGGGCCTTTTAGGACAAGTGAGAAGCAGTGACTAAGCATAGTGCTTAGCACACAGTAAGAAAGAAATCAATAAGTTGATGGTTTTTATTATTTAGAAAAATTCTTACAATTACTAATAGAAGCAGCCTTATTTACTAGAGAGTAGAATTTTACTTTGCCCTATTGCTATTCTGCTATAGCAATGTACTTATTGCTATTTCAATCAACATAATTGAAATAGTTTTCTGCCGTATGAAAATACACACCATTTCAGGGCAAGAGATAATCAGTGGAATTTATCAGAAGTATGCTATTTTAATTTCCATAAAATATAATATGTGGTACAGTAAGAAATTTATACATGATGTATACATAGATACATACATACGTATATGGTGTGTGCATACAAATACACACACATTCTTATGTACTCAAGGAAATTTTGTCATATTGTCCTCCTGGAATGCTTTGCCTTTAAAAATATGTTATAGATTGTGCTGTAAATTTTCCTGAAGTATGGACCATATTATATTAAAAGAAAATCTATGTGAATATTGGCTGGAAAAAAATCCATGATAATTGCCATGTTACTAATGACTGTATCTATGTCTATAACTTGTAATATTTCGTAGCTGTGGTTTGGTCGATTAACAAAAGAAAGCTCTAAATGAATCAATTAGGTTTTCAACAAAGGAAATATATTTCTGCATTTTGCACTGTAGTAATTTCCATGGATGGGAGCAATCTACAACAAGCATTAATAATACAAATTTGAGTTTCCTGGAAAGAGTCCACATGCAGAGTGTTTCTTTGCCACACAGTTTTCACAAACAATAGGCAACTATTCATTATTTTTTACCGTGTATTATTATTACTTCAGCTTAAGATGGGGACAGCAAGCTCCTTCCAATTGTATGTGGCCTAAGAGGCTTGAAAGAACAATGCTTCCAAATGATCCTTATTGTGTATCAGAAGTCATGGTATGTCCAAGGAGAGTGTGAAGCTGAGGGAGGCTGGGAAAAAGCCCCCAGAGAATGCTCAGCATTGTGTTGCCCACTGACATACAATTACAAGGCTTTGAATCTGATCCATGACACAATCCATGGTGATTACTCTACTCAGAGAAGCCAAGAGATGAAAATGCTTAATTTGCTTACTCTCAAATGTGGCAATTTGCCTAATGAATGAAATTGACTTCATAAAATGTCAAGGTTATCTTTTCATTTCAAAGCTGGAACACAAGCATAGCCTTCCTGTGCATCCAGTGCTCAGAGCTACAATGGATTCAGGGTGAGGTGCATGGAGTGCCACATAGCTCCCGTTCTACTGAAACTGGTCAAAATAAACAGAATAGCTGGTCAGCACAAAGGTTTTGATAATAAGGAATAAGAGAGAATCTCAAATTCTGGTCAAATATGATTATCTCTAACCACCTGGATAAGAAAATACATAAAACTGTAGTTTATCCAACCATTTTCTTTCATTTCATCACCATTTTATTATTTGACTAGCACATAAATCCTGAAAGGTTAAGTGTAAAAAGAAGAATCAATATGTCTGTTTGACATGAAAGGAAAGTCCCAGAATGTAGAAAGGAAAATATAGAGAACTTAAATGTGGTGGTGGTGACATACCTGGATAAGGCAGAAATCGTGCAGGTCAGCTCAGGGGATTGTCCCCAGACCACAGAACTGAAGGCACAGCACCAACCACCTAGGCCACATATCTCCTCAGTGGCAGGATCAGAGCTTGACCATGATCTTCAGTTGTCTATTCTAATGTTCTCCATAGAATATTGCTGTCTTGAAGTAGATTCCTGGGTTCTAGATGTGGCTGCTGTTTACAGTCTTCTTTCCAGTGTTGGCTGCCATAGTTGGAAAATATCTTTTCTGTAGAGATTCATCCATGTGTTTATTAGAGTCCTCAGAAAGATGCGTGGAAAATATTTACAGTATGAGACTACATGAAATTATTATTTTAGAATATATTTTGCAAAGCATTCAACAGAAAATAAATGAGAATATGATAAAACCAGTTGATAAGGACAGAAATAAAAGTGCCATTAGAAATTATAGCTTATGGGCAGTGCCTGTGGCTCAAAGGAGTAGGGCACCGGCCCCATATGCTGGAGTTGGCAGGTTCAAACCCAGCCCTGGCCAAAAACTGAAAAAAAAAAAAAAAGAAAAGAAAAGAAAGAAAGAAAGAAGAAAGGAATAAATAAATAAATAAATAAATAATAGCTTATGAGAAAAGGGGCTTCAAGAGATTAGAGGCATTTGGTACTAGCCTCCTCAACAAAGAAGAACAAAAACAGTGGGTAAATATTCACACTTCAAATATATCACCTAGAAAAGATTGCTGGAACTTAATAAAGAAGTGGCAGGAAACACTGACAGCAAGGAAGGAGAGGAAGTAAGGCAGCCTGCGTGGCTGGGATTGGCTGAGAGCCAGGAGAGGCTTCTCAATGCAGGGAAAGGGTAAATGAGTGACCCCCAGTGGTCCCCATTGCCACTGTAGAATCCTACAGGCCTTGCCATGGGAGAGCCCCTTGACTGATGCAGGCCCCAAGACTAACACTGGGAGCTGCCTGGAGCCCTGGCAACAGCATTACTCCAGAGAGGAGGTCTTGAGACCTAAGCAGATATAACAAGGTGCCATTTTGAGACCTTAACCCCCACCAGACTGTATTGTACAAAGTTGCCTGGAAGTCCAAAATTGGTCCCACTTGGACCCATTAATGCTTTCTCCAGAGTACGCTACCCTGGGGCCCAAGGATAGGCATGGTTTGCTTGCTGCTGGGATCGCTGGTGCATGAGGACAGATCCACCTGGTGTCCCCATCCCCAGAAAACCTTCAACACTGCCTAAAACAACAATCATACCCTAAGCTACCGAGTTAATCTCAGACACAACTGATGCTGTTTATAGTTGGAAAAATTATAGAGACTACACTTCTACGTGTACTCAGAATCAAAACCAGAATAGCATACCCAAATAACATCATATAGACGTCTTCATGTAAACATTCTTTCCAATAAAAGCAAATTAAAAAAAAAAAAATGGTTGTTACACCAGATACACAGATGTCAACAGAAGAACACAAGAAACATGAAAAAGCAAGAAAATATGACACCTCCAGAGGAACACAATAATTATTCAGTAACAGATTTCAATGCAAATAAGGTAATACAATCCTATATAAATAATTCACAAAATAATACTGAATAAACTGAGTGAGATACAAGAGAAATTAGATAAATGACAAAGAAATCAGAAAAAAACATTTCAGAATATTATGAGAAATTTACCAAAGAGATTTATGTCTCAATAAAGAATCAAACAAAATTTCGGGAATTGAAGAATTCGCTGAATTAATTTAAAAAATACATTTTAAAGCTTCCACAATAAGAACATAGGTCTTTTAAAATAATCTAGTAAGATAAAAATAGAAAAAAATAGAAAAAGTCAGACAAAAAAAGAAAAAATAGCAAAAAAAAAATGAACAAAGCCTGTCTGGCATATAGAGCACCTAATACTTAAATTTTTTTATTTCCCAGAAGACAAAACTTGAAGAGAAAGTAAAACTTTCATACTCATTCTATGACACCAGCATTATTACCCTGATATCAAAACTGGTGTGATGAAAACAGATGTAAAAATTCTCAAAGAAATGTTAAGAAAATAAATGCAATAGTACATTAGAAAAAAATCACCCTGATCAAGTGGAATACATCCCCAGGATGCCAGATCGTTCAACAACCTCCAATCAGCCATAGCACATTATCAGATATAGCACATTAACAGAATAAAGAACAAAAACTACAGGATCATTTTAACAGATGCACAAAAAGCATTTGCGAAAATATAACACAACTTCATGATAAAACTTTTCAAAGAATTAGGTATAGAAGGAATGTACTTGAACATATTGAAGGCTACAGAGTATCGTAACCCCCCAGTTAATATTATGTTGAAAGGAAAAAAGTTGAAATCCTTTCTTGAAGATCTGGAGCAAGGCAAGAATGCCCACTTTTGTGACTTCTATTCAACATAGTATATAAACCCTAAAGACTCTACCTCTTCCCCCCAACACTGTTACATTTATTAAATGCATTCAGTAAAGTTGTGGGATATAAAACCAACAGAAAAAAAATAAGGAATACTTCTAAACATCAATAATAAACTCTTAGAAAAAGAAATTAAGAAAACCCCATTAACAACAGCTACAAACATTAAAATGCTTGATAAATTTAACCAAGGAAGTAAAATATCTTTACACTGAAAAGTATAAAACATTTATTTAAAAAAAACAAAAACAAAAACATGAGAACACAAATAAATGGAAAAATATCACATGTTTATGGACTGGAAGAATACATATTATTAAAATGTTCATACTATTCAAAGTGATCCACATATTTAATGTAATCCTTATCAAAATACCAATGACATTTTTCACAGAAATAGAAAAAGATTCTAAAATTTTTATGGCATCACAAAAGACCCTGAATAGTCAAAGAACTCTTGAGCAAAATGAAAGAAAGTTGGAGGTGTCATCCTGCCTGCAGCGATACACTGACACCAACACCTAGTCTACCCTTCAATTTAGAACGCTTTTTTCAGAATGGCCATCAGAACTGTCCTTTACAGCACACAAAAACATGCAACAACAATGATGAGCACCACTCAGCAAGCCACACATCAATATGATTATAGCTGTGAGACTGATATACCAAGGTCATAAAACTTTATTGAGTTGTTTGTACAGTGCTACCCATGTAAATGCACAGTGACAGGTTCACAAACTTAATTGTCAGACCTTGAACCATGACAGCTCTGATGGTCATGCCAAAAAAAGAGTTCCAAAATTGCTTGGAAGGGTGGACT
The DNA here is from genome assembly GCA_963574355.1 of Loris lydekkerianus. Lineage (NCBI taxonomy): Eukaryota > Metazoa > Chordata > Mammalia > Primates > Lorisidae > Loris > Loris lydekkerianus. The sequence continues at coordinate 61,934 of CAUYPK010137831.1, forward strand.
AGGGACTGGCATTGGGGTATATGACATGTATTCAGATAGAAATAATGTTTTGAGTTGGTGATCTTCTAAGTGTATACTGTTTTCAATAGTATTCCTAGTATCTTCATTTTTTGTTCATTAGTTTTATTGAGATGTAATTCACATATCATACAACTCATTCATTTAAAGTGTATAACTGAATGGTACCAAAGGGAATACTTTGAAGGTGACCATAGTGATATTTAGCAACGAGGTATGTAGCCCTTTCTAGGATGAATTTGTGAACTTCATTATCAGATCTTAATATGCACAGTGGAATACAATTCAGGCATTTGTGAAACATAAATGAATCTGGAGAACATTAATTAAAGCAACACAACCACAGGAGTGTATGGTCTCACTCACGTGAAATCTAAAAAAAAAAAACTGACCTCATAGCCAGACAGAATAAAATGTTGGTTTACCAGAGCCTTGGGTGGTTAGGGAGGAGGCATGTGAAAATGTTAGTTAAAAGATATACAATTACTATTAGATAGAAAAGGGTCAATGTCAAGAATAGGCAAATATAGAGAGGAAAAAAGTAGATAAGCAATTTCTTGGTGCTAAGTGGCATGCAGGGAAGTCTAGGTGGGAGAGAGAAGAGAAATTAGAAAAGACTTATGAGGATTATGGAGGGTATTTCTTGAGTAATCAAAGTGCAATAGAAATGAATTTGTTGATGGTTATACAACTTTGAGGACATACTAAATAGCATTCAGTTATACACTTTAAATGAATGAGCTTCATGTGAATTACATCCCAATAAAATGGTTTAATAAAAAGATGACACCAGGAATAATATTGAAAAAGTATACACTTATTTGACCACCAGCTCAAAACATTATTTCTATCTGAATATGTGTCATGGCTACTAACACCATCCATCCTTCATTTTCCTGAATATTTCATTGGAAAGTAGTATGATCAGATCTTTAGAAAAACTAGTAGTTTCACACCATACTTAGAAAATGGAATAAATGCCCATATACAGTCACAAAACAAAGGCTATTAAGACCAGGAATGGTTTTGTTTTTACTATGCAATTAAACTACAATTGGAATCGAGCTCCTTGTCATTTACCCACAACACATCTATGTGTATGTATGAATATATGTGTTTGGGAATTTATGTACAATTTTTGTTTAAGCATATGCACACTCATAGATTTGTAGCAATAAACTAGTTCAGCTAGTGGCAGTTCTCTAAGAACTTTTTCTACCTGATTAGTCATACACGTGGCTGAACATTTTATGAAAAAAAATTTTACTTGTGTTTTTTGAATTCAAAACCACAAAAACAAAGCCAAAAATATCACCAGTCGTGTTAAACTAAAATATGCTGAAGATATGATTCTAGAATGACAGTGCAAGAAAAGCATGAAGTGAAGTCTGAAGGCCTGTTTTTCAAAGAATAAAAGGCTTGTTACTGTAGGTCTGTTTTCTGTCGAATGCTTCCCTACTCATTCTCTTCCATTTTTTAATCTGCCATTTCCTTATGTTACTAAAGCAGGTGCCTTGCATGCAATAGCAAGGGTATGAGTTTCAGAAAGTCTCATGGGGAATCATGCAAGATTACTTCACAACTAACACGACTAATGATGGTCTCTGTACACACTTAGGTGCTAGTTGACTGCCTGTTAGTGGTAGTCCAAACTGGTGACAGCTGGCATGTGTTTCATCTCATCTCGCCTTCCACATTCTTGACGTAGTCTAATATATGTTGGAAAGATGCGTTGGGATGTTGTAAGGTAGAAAATGATGAATAGAAGCTATTAAATAAAATTAGTGCAAATAAAACATTGAGTTCAGGTCTTTGTTGTCCCTAGTTTTATCAGTGATATGGAAGGACATTTTGAAGCTGTATTTCAAACCTAAAATATTAGCTGCTGGGTACTATAAAATAACAAGGGTCTCATTCAGTCAGGCTTATGATTAGGAACATGGGTGGGAAGGAAGATTTTTAAATTAATTTGCTACTCTAGCTCAAGTTTAAAAGTTTTAAAGCTATAGATAATAATTCATATGAAATGCCCTGTAAGTATATACAGTGTATGAATATAAGGTGTATTTGATCTGACTGTAATATTTAAAGCACACATTTTATTCAATAAAGATTTTTAAACCACCTAAGTTTATCATTTTAAATTTTAATGACTGGGCCTAGTCATTCTGAGATTATTCAGCAGCATCAGCAAAGGACCAAACATAAAGCAAATTTTTCTGACCTCAAAAACACAAAGTGTATTTTGTTGTTGACATATACCACTTAAGAAAATTGAACTTATACAAAGGCTTTTAAACCAGTAAATAATTTTACTTGTGAGCATATTTAAAATAAAAATAATATTTTAGTAGTAAAAATTGAAATTTTACATAATACAGAAATATATACAAACCTATAATAAGTTTTAGGTTGCAGATAAATCACTATAGAAATACTTTTATCAAAACTGATTCATTCCTATTCTCATCTCTTATGACATCCACTAAAATCTGGCAAGCTATGCAACAAGAAAACAAAATTTTTTCATCTTCTACTTCTTTTGGTAGATGAATTTTTTCTGAGACAGAGCCTCAAGCTGTCGCCCTGGGTAGAGGGCTGTGGCATCACAGTTCACAGCCACGTCCAACTCCTGGGCTCAAGTGATTCTCTTGCCTCCCCCTCCCAAGTAGCTGGGACTACAGGCGCCCACCGCAACCTCAGCTATTTTTTGGTTTCAGTGATCATTGTTGTTTGGTGGGGCCTGGGTTGGATTCGAACCGCCAGTTCAGGTGCATGTGGCTGGCGCTTTAGCCGCTTGAGTCACAGACACCGAGCCTATTTTTCTTTATTTTTTAACTTGACTATAATTTACTCTTTGTTTCTTTTCACATAAACTTTGAAATTACAAAGCTCTTTAGAACTTCATAATAAATGGAAGAATTGCAGTTAAGAATGCCTTTGTGGGAGCCCAATCAATCACATGGCTTTGGTGCCAAATTCTCCATAATCTTGGGCAAATGACTTGATGCCTGTCCTCCAAGTGCTTCAATTGTAAAGTTGGGTAGTTAAGAGTGCCCACTTCATGGGTTTATTATACAAATTAGGGGATAATGCATGTAAAGATTTTGCAATTGTTTCTGAAACATAGTAGGTATTCAACAGTTGTTAGATGTTGTTGATATTTTTCTTTTCTTTCTTTTAAAAATATATATGAAAATTTAGGGAAAATAGGTCCAGAATGTATAAACTGTGATGAGCTGTTGTATTACAGCAATCTTTCAACTCTGCAACTTAAATAGTGTATATCTCCCTCACTACAGCAACTCTAGAATCCAGCATAGTACCTGAAAACAGGTTATATTCAATAATTCTGTTGATTCAAAATTAAATGAATGTACTCATGAACCTGACCTTTGCCTTAGCTGTTGTCTATCACAGTATTCCATGTTTTGGCCTTCAGGCTTTTTCCTAACATTAACTAAATGTTCTTATTTGGCATTCCACCTTTTCTGAATCTTGTCCATAAGATTCCTGTTGATTTTCACAGCCAAAGTTCAGGCTCTGGGATAAGTAGGAAATAGTGCAAACTCTCAAAATACAAAAGCTGATTCTAATAGCATTTGTGTGTATCTACTACTATATGCTAATTATATGAATATATTTTAAGACTCATACAAATTTACATCTATACCTAGAAGGAAAAAAATGATCACAAATAAAGATAAAATGAATTTGCTGAGATCTTATAGTTCAGTAAGTACCAATCACTGTTAATATTTATTGAATGTTAACTGAGTGCCAGATGCTCCTCTATCTACAATACTTTGAGATGGGTACTATTATCACATGTGACGAAACTGAGTATAAGAGAGATTTAATAATTGGTCCTTCACTGACATGGGAAATCCAGAATTGAAGTCCAGACAATTTAACTCCAAAATCCAAACATATAATCACTATGGTGCAAGGTGTATCCCTACAACGTCTTTCTGTCTTGCTTGAAATATGTATTTTATTTTTTCATGGTGAAGATCAAACTTTGTGTCATTTATAAATATTGTATGGTCTTTAAACTATATATTAATTTATCCATTATTGGTATAGAATCTTTGGAAAGGCTTAGAGACAAATTGATAAGGTTTTTTTTTTCTGGTACATTATTACATTTATCATTTTAAACTTTAATTTGAAATTAAATTACAAGGACTAAAAATGTCATCATGCTAAGCATCATGGCATTTCTATATGCTTCTTCTAGCAATAATATAATATACCGAAAATCAGAAATAGTGCCATTGCTATTGGGGATATTACTTAGAAAAAAACTAATTGAAATGAATATATGGTATGAAATTGCATGTAAGTTCAACCTTTTACTTTAACTTTTTTTTTTTTTTTTTAGTAAATAAAACTGTGCTTCACCTCCATCATTGTCTTGCCTGTTGACACAGACAGAATAATCTTTTCATTTACAAAAAATGGCATTCTGGAAAACAGAATACTTTTTTCATAAGAATGCTAAATATCATTCATACTTCTTAATGTTAAGGATAAGCAACAATTTGGTTTGGTAACAGATTAACATGTTTGAGGAAGATGACAAATAACTAAGGGAAATAAAGTAAAACAGTGGGCTTATCAAAAGAATCAAGGTCAAATTAAAAATGTAGCAGCCTGAATTTGGAAATGGAATTTACAAGTTCAGTTAAAATTTCAAATGGTTTTTATATGAAATTAATTAAATTGTAATTTGTTTTTGCAGTAAACAATTTCTCAGTAAAATTTAATTCAAAGGAATCCTATGAAAAAGGGAAAATCCTTGTTAACTAGAAAATTAATCTTAAATGCATTTTAAATTATCCTTCAAAACTATCTGTTGTCATTCTGTTAGCTCTGGTGGAGGGTGATCAGGTGGCAAAGAAGTGGGTAAGCGTGGAAAGCAGGACTGAATTGTGGTTAGGAACCAAATTGGGTTGTTCCCTGGTGGGAACATACATAGTAAGGAGTATCAGTTACTTTCAACTGACTGAGAGCTCATTTCCATCTACTTTGCATAGCATGGGTTGGGCTTTTGTGAAGGATATTGGGGAAGAATATATGGAAAAGAAAAATGCTATATACCCAACCTGTTATGTAATCTGTTCTATAACTTCAATGTGTCAATCACCCTAAAAGACAGAAACAGCAACCAATCCTGCCAGGAGAAGCGTGGGACAAACTAGTGAGTGCATAAAAAGAGCAGCTGCTCAGATGTTTGGGTCTTTCTCCACTCTTGGAGGCTGACCCGTTCTTTCTCTGAAACGTATTTTCACTTTGTGTTGTTTTGTGTAGCTTCCTTCTTCACTTTCACTTTATCCAGCTTTTTTCTTTTTCCTGTAATAATCTGCTTATGTGGGATTGCTCTGTGTCTTGATCATTCAGTGACCATCTCCCTTGGTACCAGTACTCTTTCTTGACACTTGAAATAGAGGACAAGGAACATCCAGCCAGACCCAACAACTCTACTAGAAGAATAAATTTTTTCTACTCTCCAGTTTTCAGTTCATTTACAATATTAGTGTGTACTCATACATTTCAAATTTCATCCAATGGGTTATAATCGATTATTCTTGTTGTTTATTTCATGTTCCCATTGTTCCAGATTTGACAAGTCAGTGCATTTGACCTGAGCCTGTTTAAGCTGCTTCTGTGACCTTCTTTGAGCACTTTTTCATTTTCACGTGGAATGTATTTTAGACTCATCTTGTTCTCTTCTTGCTCCAATTGTGGAATCAGCTTTTTCTTCAAGAAGCAATTGTCCATTTATGGGCACTGGTAGAAGCCAAGAGCTAGAAACTAGGTCAAAACCACTATGATGTTGGTGCTTCCAGGCTCTCTCAAAGGTGTAAACTAGAAAAACAATTGTATATCCATGCAACTTATACACATGAATAGTCATATATGTACGTATGCATCTGCATGAATATATTATTTATATGGTTATCTGTACTGAAAACCCTACATTCACGCTGATAACTTCAATTCTTCACAAAGTTCATATTTATACTTCTTCTTTTCTAAAATGGTGAAAATTTCATTTCCTCCTACCTTAAATAACTGTTGCTCAACTTATCTCTGTAGGTGGTAAATTCTTCAATTTGTAGGTGGTGGATTTTCCAATCTTCACTGAGCCACCACCATGTTCTTCTCCCTTTTGCTACATTTTCTTTTCTGCTTCAATGTCATCCTTGTGTAAGTTCCAGCTGCCCTGAGGCAGCTATCTCAACCCACTGGGGCATGCTAAGGGCTACTGTACTGAATCATAAGGGAGAAAGAAGGAAAGGAAGGAAGACAATTTATTTATTATTTTGGTTTTATTTGATCATTATGACACATTAAGCAAGGTATTCATAATAGGATTATTATTCCTATTTAATGTGTGGGTAGAATTAAGTACATAAAGGGCAAGTAAATTTGTCTAGAATTATACATTTAATGAGGGCAGGATTTGAATCCAGACATTGTGATTCCAGAACACATACTTTGAGCCATTGCAGTTTGCTATCTCTGTTAGGAAGGTAGGTGGATATGAAGGTGTGTCTGTGACACAGAGAAAAGGTCTAAATCAAAGCTAGAAATACAGATGTTGGAAAAAATGATATCAACTTCTATGTGGCATTCATGGTATTTGAGTTGGGTGTCAATGAGGGAGGGAATGTGGAAAGGAAGGGTAGAAATGTAATTATAGAATAAAAGGAATACTAGCAAAAAAAAAAAAAAAAAAAAAGGGACCAGTATAGAGAGATCATAGACTGAAAAGATAGAAAATAGAAATGGCCAGAAAGGTAGGAAAAAAACAACATGATGGATAAAGCTCAAGAAACAAGAAGATAGCCTAAAATAATTCCACTAGATGTTGATTTGGTGACTATAGGTGATCTGATTCTTCACTTCGCATGGTATATTAGCAGTCTGTCTTTATAACTGGAAAATGGCAACAAACACTTCCAGACTAATGGTAGGTAGTCTACCTGCCAAGAAACCTCACAAAATTCTCTCTATATAAATACTCGGTACGAAGCTATCAAATTTATCAAAAGAAATCAAAATGCACTTAAGTGATTAAATAACTTTCTGAAATAGTAATTCTAGAAGAGGACAGCAAAAAATTATAAATTAAAGAAGAAAGGTTTTAGAAGCTTGGATTCTAATAAGAAAAGTGAATGGAGATGGGGGGTTTACGTCTTCTGAGAATGTCTTGGGAAAAGGTGAAGAAGTAGTAACCTTGAACTCCCCTTATTTATTTTTAGCTAAGAAGCAAAATTTTAAGAGCTTTATCAGCAATATAATGATACCATGAATTTAATTAATTAATTAAACCCAACAAAATAACTCAGAATATAAATCTTATATTTCTTTCTCATTTTATAGACAAAAAATGTTAATGCAGACAAATCAAATATCTTGGCTAGGGCTCACACAAGAAGGGAGTGGCAGACACATATTCCAACCCTAAGAACAACACTTTAGTTCTGGTGCCTTGGTTCTCTGCAAAAATAAACTATATAATATTTAATATCAAAGATATTAAAGTTTGATATCTCCAAGTTCTATTTGATATTGATATCTCAAAATTCTATTATCAACAGGTCTAAAGGAATTGTACCTGTAAGAACAGAGAAGAGAGATGGCAACAGGGAAGAGATCATATCCAAAGATGAGACTGTTTATTTTCAAGGATCCTTTGAATTAAGATAAAAATCTTCCAGCAAAAAATAGTAGTAAGAAAGCTGGAGGAGAGGGAGAGTAAGGCGGCAGCAGCCCTTGTAACAGTGGTAGCAGCCCTGGAGGGTGCCTACTACGCACCATGCATTAATTTATACTGTGTGTGTGAGAGAGATGTATGGGTTTACAATTTTTTTTTTTCTGGTGGAATTCCTAAGTTTTTCAGATCTGGAACTACTTTCAAATAGTAATTATTTTTGTGCTGGACTGCCTCCGACGTTTGAGATAAGATGGACAGGAAAACTTGTTCATTTTCTTGTCATAATTCTCCCCACAAAATGACCTTTAGGGCTCTAGTTCAGTGTTAATGGCAAGATCTGGATGCCTTCATCTATTTTAAACATCCACGGATTGTTACTGTTCTCTCTTTCCATTATCCTTTAGACAATCAATACGTATTTAGCTTCTTTAGCAAATAAGTCAATGATTGCAAAGCCTTCACCATTTTCTGAATTCCCTCTAGTTTGTGTCTTTCTGGTAATGAGGGGATAAAAAACAATCCCATGATTTTCCAGAAGCAGCATCATCAATTGTGTAAAAGAAGGATTATCACCTTCTTTCTCATGGTGCAATACTTCTTTGAACTTCACTCAAATAGCAAAATTTTGTTTAAATGTACCATATTGATTCACATTATAAGCATGAATAATATGAATAATATGAATGGTTATAATATGAGTATAATTATATGAATATGAATTCATAAAATATGAATATAATTCATGTTATAACTCTTAGTAATCCTTTATTTTTCCCCCTGTCTATTTCTATTTTGCTACCCTACTTCCACTCCACCCCCACACACATACACCAGGGAGAAATATAATAATATAATAACATATTTTGAAATATGTTTAGGACAAGGATGGAGTAAATATTAAAACACAGAGTAGATCTTACTTTGGTTGCCTTTTAGAGAATCTCTGTTACGGACCACTTGAAATGTTTCAAGAACTATAGATAACATAAGTAAATTATAAGATTTATTTAGATTATAAGATTTATCTTAGCTTGAAGAAATGCATGACATTTTGGGAACAACAAGAACTATATGCTTACGCAAATGTGAAAAATTGTGAGAAAAATTTGTAATGAAACCTTTTATTAATTAATTAAAAATATATTGAATTGTGAATATCAAGAAAAAGAATAAGCTTTCCTCTGCTGCCTTTCCAACTACATGGCATGGTTTCTATTTGATTCTAGATAGATATGTCAAAAATGATTCAACCAACACAATAGGGAAGGTTAGGAAATGGGATACAAGTAGGATGCTGAAAGACCCCCGAAGGGAGACCCTCACTCAAATCTCGGGACGGCGCGGCACCCAAGGACTCATGAGAGACCACACTTGATGCAAGAACACACAAGGCTTTATTCAGGGAAAGCCAGAGCTCTGGGGCCGACACGTATCTCACGCAGGAGACAGAGGAGTCGACCCTGAACTCAAGAAGGGAGCTCTTTTTAATAGGGTTCTGGAAGAAGCAGGAAGAAGCGGGAAGGAATGGCGCGTTACAATCTTATTGGTTCATTTAAATTGATCCACTCTATCTTTACATGACAGAAGTTTAAATTCAAGTCAAGTTATCGGGGTAGAATAATTCCTTGTATTTGTTTTTCTCAGAACT